>JAQQZY010000024.1:15224821-15235448 GCA_030068375.1 Ostorhinchus rueppellii | reverse complement strand
TTCAAAATGACAAGGCAAGTGGTTTCTCCAATCAGAGCGAATGTTTTTGAATGAGAACCCCGCTTCAGCAGAGCTAGACTTATGATGGATTCCCAGAATTGTAACAATTCATCTGGTGGCAATCAGGTTAGGAAACCAATGCATACTCTCAAAAAATCATAAAGACATAATGTTATCTTACCTATCAAGTAGAAATAGGGCTATCATGGCATCACTTTGCAGCTCTTTCCTCACCCATGTTCACTCTCCTCTGCTCTTTTAAAGCCTTTTTCTTGGCAGTAGCGTTCCTTCCTTCCCTAACACAGTTTTGCGTTTACAACCCGTTGTTGCCACCTTTCCAAGCGTCTACCTATTTTAAGTTCATAGGCTAGCTAATATAGCTATCCAAGCTCTGGCTCAGTTTCCTAGGTAGGAGCTCCAAGCTGCTAAGGATGCGTGATTCATGCACAAAAAGAAGTGCGCACGGAGGGGCAGGGTGCAGGGACAAATGTCAGTTGACAGACATATCACTGTTCAGTCATTTCAAGTGGGTGCTCAAAATGATTGGATTTTGTTTTTTCAGTCCTGTCCATCCCACAGGTGACTAAAACTTTTCATTTCTGTGTCAGAGCATTTAATTGTTTGCAAATGGGGTGTGAAGGGGATTTTTTGTAGTAATGTAGTAAAAAATGGAAGGAAAAGATCTCAGACCCCACCCTTAAGGTGTGGAATTTTTTTCTTAAAAAAAAAAAAAAGTTAATTAAGTTCAAGTCATAAAAACAAAAGAATGACTTATTCTGCATTTCCACCACATGGTACCAGATCAACTCGACTCCATTTCCATTACAAAAAAGAATTTGGAATCTACTTTTTTAATCCTTGGTCAGCCGAGGTTCCAAAGCAGGTGAAGAGATGTTAAATGTCACATGTAAATACTGCAGACGACTGATTGGTCAAAGAGCCGGCCCTGCGTCATTGTGTTCTCAATGCACGACACAACATTCATTCATTTTCTATACCCGCATTATCCTCACTAGGGTCACATGGGTCGCATGGAGCCTATCCCAGCTACTTAAGGGCGAAGGCGGGGTACACCCTGGACAAGTCGCCAGTTCATCACAGGGCTGACACAACATTAAAAAAAAAAGAAAAGAAATAAAAACAGATTTGGAGGTTTACGGTAAATATACCGTCGTCGGTCGAGGAGGTTTAGACATTTCTGTCTTTGGTGGCTGATGAAAAGATTCAGCATGAGCGAGTTTATCAGCAACTCTCTGAGCAGACATCACGGAAGTTAAACACAGCGTCACTATGACGTCCAGGTACTCCTAAAGTCGGTAGTATTCTGTAATGGAAACGGTTTCTAGGAATAGTAATTGAAACTCGAGTCAAGTCGAGCTGGTACCACATTGCATAGTGAAAACGCAGCATTACGCAAAATTATTTTAAGAAGACAATATATAAGTAGTATTTCTTTTAAATGTTAAGGCACAGTATTGACCTGAGTCGGATCAAATTTAGCAAAAGACGTTTAACGATTTTCATTTTATTTCAAGATTTTCCGATATCCTTATTATTTCAGTGCAAATTTCAATGTGTATTATTTCTCTCACTATGAATATGTTTTCTAAGTGGGTTTTCAGATTGCTAATACAGTTTTGCAGTCAGTAATCTAATCATAATATCCATGGCCTTTAACTTTGAATAGTGGGCACAGTCCACACTGACACTGGTTAGACCATGCAATACTTATGCAATGTCACAGTAAATGGAATACTTTTATATCTATAGTTGCATTGATATTTCACCAAGGTCTTGTATTGTTGATGGGACAGTAAAGTCTTTTCCATCACATCCCAGTGATTCAGACAAACTGAATCATTTTTCAGCCTCATTTTATTTGCTATTATGTCGGATATCTTTACATTTTTTTCTTATAATTCTTGCGTTCAGGTACGGAAACAATGCCTTATGATCCCTGAATCCTCGTCACATAAGACTGATGAGCCTGTTGACTCCTGGAATTGTTCAGTCCTTATATTTTCTAGTAAAGTAATGGTTGAAGAGCCATTTATTGCATCAGTTTAGCTTAAAGGAACTTGTTGCTCCTAAAAAACATTAATCACTGCAGTAATTATCCAATGGAAGGATGTGGACTAGTCTGTTAGTTAAATCCAGGTGAGTACAGATGTGTTTCTGTTTCAGGCTACATTTACACGAAAACCATCTGAACCAAAAGCGCAAAAGTGGCGTTTCGTTCTCACTTTTAACTCCGCATTTATACGAGCGTTTCTGGGTGAAATCTGTGCAAACAGAAACGCAAAAGTGTGTGAAATGTCATATATATGGATGCAGTATACACACCAGATGGTTAGGTGGCAACACTCCCAAGAGTGTCTGCCTAGAATCTTCTTACTTCTCTTCTACCTGTTCATGCCTAGTACACGACATACATAAAACAGAACATGAGAAGTCCTCCCAGGTCACATCCACAGCTGTCTAGGTCGCCTCCTCTGTATTGGTGCATCAAGAATTTGTAGAACATAGTTGATTCTTGGTCTCTGTTCTCTGCTACTCTCTACCAGGATTCTTATCAGTTGCTGAAAAGACTCTTGGATGTAAATTACAGCGGCTAGGGCAAGTTGAACCTCCGTCACAGGCTCCACATGTTGTTTACTTATTTTTCCGGTCCTGTCTCATGCTTGTCACGTCATTTCTATGTGAGGAGAAACACAGTTTTGCACTTTTCATCTTTTACACGGTGACGCCAGGGTGGAGCATTTTTAAGATTTCCACTCAGAAGGGTGGTTTCACTTTTTTGCGTTTTCAACCCCCCCAAAACACCGTTACCATCTAAACGATATGGACATCCGATAAAATATTTTGCGTTTTTCATTCCGGAGCGTTATCGTGTAAAGTGCCCCTCAATCTTTGACCTAGTTTTTCATGAATAACATCCTGGCACATAAATAATCCCCCCTCGTTATGTACTGGGTAAATGGGTTCTAGTGGGCAAGGCAAGGCAAGGCAAGGCAAGTTTATTTGTATAGCACATTTCATGTACAGGACAATTCAAAGTGCTTTACATAGAACAACCTAGTGGGTGAAGGTACTGTCCCAGTGATCATCCATTAAAGCCACAATAGTGCAAATTTACTGCCTCATAAATGTATAAAAGTGGATGTGAAGGTGATCCGTGTCTCTCAGGCTGTATTTTACCACCTGTGCTTAACTGTTTATTACAACAGCAGCTCCTGTATTGATTCCTGTTGGAGCTACAGAGAAGAAAGCCTGCCTTTGATGCATTTTATGGCTTTTCTTTACCTTCAGTCCTCTTTAGCTCCTTCCACACGATATGGCCATATAATTGAGAATATCTGAGTCTCACACTGTAGCCTGCAGACAAATCAGTGTGTAGACTTTCATCCTGTGAAGTAGAGAGGGCACTGCTTTGAAGAGTTTCACTGTTTTACTAAACCAACATTAAGGTTTTTTCTATCATTCTACTCAATAAAGCATGTCAGACTATAAATAATGTGGTTACGACTCCTCTCAAAAACATAACATGCGGTGAAATGACATTCTCTAACCGCGATGTAACATGAAAATAAACAGGAAAAGCTGTGAGAACATTTACGGCTCGTTCTCCTTGTGATAATGAGAGCCCGCTGAGTCAATCAGCAGAAAACTAACATGCCGGGGGGCGTCTCCTGCAGAGCCACTCCGTGTACCCAGCCTCAAATCTAAATACTGACTTATTTAAATGAGATGGATGTTCCGCCATGCTCTGCAGCGGTCCTCAGACATTTGCAGGATGGTTTGAGACGCACATACGAGGTATTTTGTTCACATACTCACATTCTGGGTACAATTTAGAGTAATTTCCTGCTGCTGTTTGTTCAGTGCAGCGCTTCAGGCTGAGTTAAGGAGCTCATGCTGTAAAATGTGCTGTATATCCATTGTACTATGACAGCTGCCAAAACTTCCACCTTCAAAATAAAAGTTTCAACTGCTGATCATTGATTTAAAATGTTTTATTGAACTACTACTGTAGGAACCAAAAGATAATGGCTAATAAGAATTAATGTTTGTTTATTTTTGTCAAATTGCATATTTCTGATTTTCTTCATTGCTCTTTAATGCACCTGTGCTGTGTATATGTGTCATGTGACCACTCAGCAGTTATGTAGAGGACAGCTTACAGAGCTCATGAGTATATAGCTTTTTTTCTGCCATCTGACATTATGCAAATGAACCTTTTTGGGGTTTTTTTAAAATACATTTTTGAAACAGATTACAGTCTTGTCATTCACATCAGAATGCTACTCGTACATGATTTTTTGGAAATGAATGGAGGATCATAAAAACCACTATTAAATACAATAATTATATTCCTCCTCCCTACAGATACTCATAAGTAAAGACATTTGAACTTTTATTGAACACGCTCAATATGATGACGAATGTTGTTATTGTTACAGGAAATCATTCTTCAAGACCTTGTTTTATTTTACAGTTACATATCACTGTGCAAAGCTCACACAAGAGTGATGAGGATACAGCAGAAGACAACTAACTGTGAACATGAGACGCATCAGTCTCTGATCAATAATGAGCTTATGACAGTGATGGACTGCAGGAATTGCAGAGAAATTGGAGAGACAAATTGTTCGGAGCTCAGAATACACAGCCCCACCTTGTTTCAAGGTCACTGCTTTGTTGCTAAATGTGCTATGATTGCTGCCAGGAAAGATCTTAGCAACTATTGACCACCGTCCCAAACAGTACTTTTACTGTAATGAAAGAGAAAAGAAAATATTCACAATGCTGTAATGTTTTCTGTGGACAGTCCCTTCTTTATTGTTAGACTTTAGGGTTTTGCTTTGTTAAAATTGCTATTATTCTCAGTTAAAAAGAAGCCAAATTGATTTATGTTTGTCATCAGCATGAGGCTGCAGATGGAAACAATTCATGGCGGTGTTGTAATACAATAACAATACCACACTATTGAAAAGAAACACATTTTCATATTAAGTTACACGACAGCAATGCAAATGTCTACACAATTTAGCTTGAATTCACAGGCACACATTAAATATTTCATTTGGACATTCCAAGAAGACTGTTCCTCAGTAAAATGTACTATTTGGTTAAAAAAAATAAATAAAAGGGTTAAAATGTTCTGTAATAATTTAGTAATAAATAAGTGGTAATTCATCTGCCATAATTCATGTTGAGGAATAAATAAATATGTACAAATGCATCTTGGGTAGAGCAAACTGATTTTGTGATCTCCTGTTTCCAGCTAGACTGCTTGCTGATGTCCCATGTCGCAAACAGATCTGAGTTCCCATCGGATGCGCAAGTGCGGATTTATGAGACGTTTTACAACAACAGGTTCTCGATGTGCACGTGTAAAGTAACAAATTCGTAACCGGAACAGGATGTAGAAGCGAAGTTGTTATTTTTATTTTTTTTTAAAGATATAAATTTACTAGAAGCGAAGTTGTTGTGAACTGCTATGTGCGTGAATGTGTGCGATTATGAACACGTTTTCAATATTCCCCGGTTTATGGCAGTAGGTTATGCACCATTTCAACTGGTAAACATTTTAAGTACGGCACATCAGGAATATCCTCTCACCAAATTATTTGAGAAAATAGTTTGATTAGTCGCCGAGATAGTAAGGTGAGCATCAGCGTAACTACTAATGCATTTGAAATCCCTGCTGAACCTCTTGCGCATGTACGACTCACATCAATTAGATACTTAAAACAGTCATAGAAACGACGTAAATCCGCACATGTGAGTTTTACTTCCACATGTACTGCGCTTGCGCAACTCACATCTGATGGGTACTCAGATCGGGTTGCGACATCCCAGCTGTTTGTGTGATTTGCGTCTCACCTACTTGAAAGCAATGGCTGTGAATTCAATATGTGTTTAAATGTTAATCCATTAATACTTGGTCAGTCTTATAAGTTTAACAAGCTCCTTAAGTAACCGTTTTTATACAACGTGTGTTGGTAGTTTGTCTTCAGTTTGTATTCCTATATGAAGTCCGCTAGCTTAAGTGTGTAGCATAGCGATATGTCAGTACTGTGTGTTAGCATGTTAATGACGCTATTCATTGAGGTTAACGATGCTAATTAGCATAAGAAAAGATCGCTAATCATTGCTGTTCATTAAAGCATTCTGCAAACCTCCCCAGCTAATCCTTATATGAAACTGATATACACTTTGTTTTTTGTTGTATTTTTTCGGTTTCACTCTGTGTTTTTCACACAACAAGGAGTCACAAACTATTGAGATCTAAAGGAGCAAAAAAGGTGCTCAGCTTTCCTGGCACATGAAAAAACTGAGTTTGGCTTGCTGTTGATCTGCGTTAACATACGTGCGAATAAAACACATAGTGATAACAATACAAGACTATTAAAACAATAATATGTGGTTTGTATGTGTAATATAATATAATAGGTAGCCTGGCTCACACTTTGCTGGAATAATCCTGCTACTGAGTGACACGTTACTATTTTTAATGTCCACCTTACCATTTATTTTGCAGGGATTCTGACATTTTAATACCAAAAGTTTCTTCCTCCACCAAAACAAGGATGTACTGTCACTGTATCTTGTCACTGTGTTTGTTTGGAGAAATGGAAACTATAGTGTAGAGAGTCCCCCCCCCTTTTCCACAGTGATAGTGGATGATCCCAGAACCCTGACTCAGAAATAACAAACTGGAGATAAGTCTGGCTGTGTGATAGTAATATATATTCACTACATCTTATCAGTTGCACAGTACTGTAAATATTAGATTATTAGATAGGCCAATAATATGGAAACAACACAGTGCCTTTATGTATCTAGACCTGGTTGAAATAATCTGCTGAAGTTCAACCCATTCCTAAAGGTGAAGCGAGTATTTCAGAAACTGTTCGCAAACAACCACTTAGAGAGAATGGTCAGAAAAAGACAAAATATCCGGTGAGTAGCAGTAGTTCTCTGGATGAGAACATGTTGTTGATACCACTGATCAAAGGAGAATGTCCAGTCGGGTTTGAGCTGATTGCCAGGCAACAGTAACTCAAATAACCTCTTGTTACAACTGGGGTATTCAGAAGAGCATCCCTGAATGGACAACACACTCAGCCTTAGAGCTGATTAGCAACAGTGGCAGCATATAGACTCTGTGGCCACTTTATTAGGTGTGTCTGCTACTAGGAAGGTGGATGCAGATGAATGTAAAATACAGTATAGCATAAATTTTGGCATTTCTGGAGAGGTCTCACACAAAAAATATAGACCTGAGGTTATTGTGAGTAAATTATTAGCCCCTTTTACACAGCACTTCTGTTAACAGGAATATTTCGTCTTTAGTCCGGAACAATGTCCGTGTAATTTGTCATTTGGTCCTGCCTTTATCGTGGTTTTGTAACACCTCTGGGGGTAATAACAGAGCCATGATTCCAGAACGCTTTGTAAGAGGAACACCTCTCGTTCTGCAATCAAAGTGACGTTTTAATGATGTATTGCACGTGCGACCTCTCCACTGGGGTGATTTAAAAATGAGTACAGGTCATATACAGTAAGCAAACATACCAACGAGACCAGACAGATGCCGAACTGAAGAGATGCTGAGATCCACGAGCTGTTGTTACTTTGGGTGGAGGACTCCATCCATGCTAACATTTGTGCAGGGTTCTCCCCAGACGATGGAACAGTGGCCCTGCACCAGTATACTCATTTTCAAATTTAGGGCATTTTTTTCTATTTTCCCCTGATAATTTTGATAAAATCTATTAAAATCCATCAGATTTGCAGGTATGCGCTCAATTTTCCAGTGCCATGTTGTTTTTCCTTTGAAATCTCATGGAGTTGCGTCTATCGTGAGGTTTTAGCACGAGACTTTCTTCCCATTGGTTGGATGTGATGTAATGCATTAAATCAAGGACTCCAATTAGTCTGTGATCTGATCGCACTTAAAGTCACTTCCTGTTTACATCCAGACGCCACGAACCATGACAAAATGCAAGCGTTATACAAAGCCTGATGATCAGAGAACAATCTCTGCATTTTTGTTGCGTCCTTGGCGGTGACCACGGCCCCTGTAGCCAAGGAGGACTGTCCGGGGGAGGGGGCTGTGTTACTATAAATTTCTGGGGAGAACCCCGATTATGGTTGTTACACCATGTGCAGTGATTAAGGTACCAACCAAAATAAACAATTCATTCATCTCTGTGTAAAAGCATCAACTGAATTGGGGATGATGATGTGTTTATCTTGGAGTCAAAGCTGTGTAGAATCTGGAGACCCTCAGTACCTAGCGACAGTGAGAGGAGTCACTGTCAGTGTCTTACAACTGTTTGTTGTTTTCTACAAGAACTGTGAACTCCACTCCCTCAGATTAGCATTGCTTCACTGATGAAACAAGTGTTTGTACTTGCTGCCTGAACTCAATTAAGAGTCTCCTTTAAGCTTCGGAACATAATTGCCAAATTAGCACAAAACCTCGCAAGCCCGGAAATCTCCTCAGTGCACTCCCGAGTGCTCCTTCTGATCATTTATTTCCAGGGTCACTGGAGATCGTTACACTCTCCCCCATTAGAAAGGTTATAGTTCAGCGAGACAAACCCTGTGAACAGATCAGACCAACGTTGATCTGCTTCCACTGGGATGTTTTGGCTTTCGGTGTTTGTCAGAATTAACACCTCATAAGCTCTGTTCACCAACATTATCCCGTTTTGCTTCATTTGGGAGACACCATGATTCGTTCTCTTATACCATCTGCCATTGTGGGAAAATGTGCATGCTTCATTAGAGCTGGGAGAATAGCCTCTTCCCTCTGCTTTATGGTGTATAAAGCGTTGAGCAGATTTCCGACTGCGTTTAACCAGGTGGCACATAAAGTAAAACACCAACAAGAGGCTGTAAGCTGTCTTTCACATGGTCTGGTTTATTTTATTAGGGACTAGTTACTTGTAACAGCATGAAGTAATTAAATACAAAATAGTAATCCAGTGTTGGGATGCATCTGAATCTATTTTGTCCCCTGAAAACAGAAAAAGGCTTTAGCATGAATACTGGTGTCCTGTGTTTATGTTTAGGACTATTGTGTTTTGGGCTTTTTTGCATAATTTTCCCCTTTCATGCATACTGGTGAATTTAGCTGGAGCAGCTGGAGTTATTCTCCAGCTGCTCTCCTCTATGTTCATGGGTTTTATTGTTTTTGTTCCATATTAGCCAACATAGTGGACGATTATGCACCATCCCATAATACACTGACATTCATAACATTACTGCAACTTTGCTGTTCTTGAGAAACAATATGCAGGAACATGTTTTAGTGTAAATCAATTGCTAATCGTTATTAGACTGTAATTAACTGTTTTCATAATTGAAATGTTTTTTTATTTTTTTGCATATTATCTCCATTAATTGAGTAATAACGTGCATTAGAGTGTGTCAAATTATGAGAAAACATCAGATTAGTTTTGTTTTTGTTTTCATAGTTTTCACACTTTCTGATGATGGTATTAAATACACATTTATTTGCTTCAAAAATGAAATGCATGGTGTCCAGCTGAGTGAACATTTTTGTAATTCCATGAAAAATAGGTTCATAAAAAATTAAATTGTTTTTTTTGTTTGTTTGTTTGTTTGTTTTTATGCCTGAAGAGGAATAAAAACACTCAGGAAAAATAAAATCTTGACTGAGGTTCTCATAATTCATGCATGAAAGGGTTAAAGGTGGTATATGTAGTATTTGTGTTAAAATATTATAAAATGATCAAAAATGATCACAGAGTGTTTAGAATACTGAGCTCTGAGGTTATGTCACAGATGCTAATGTAAATGAAAGTTCACATAAGCTTTGAAATTGAATGAATGTATTAGGAAGCCAAATAAAATGCATTACTCGACAAGGTGTTCAATGTTTTATTCTATTTGAGGCCCCTTAATATTGTCTGTCAGTGAAGCAGAGTGTAAGCTGAAGTACGGAGCACAGGGTAACAAACGCACAGACAGCACAGATTATAGAGCTATGAAGTGAACTGATCTACACTCACCACTGGACACAGCTCTAAAAGAAAAAAATGGAGTTTGAGGCTGAAATCGAGGCATTTTTTTCTTCACAACTGAGTTTGATTATGAAGTTTGTGAAGGTGTAAAGTTATTATGTGACGTTATTATCTTTGCTAACATTGCTGTTTGTTAAACTGTGACACTTCTGACCTTGTTTGGACAATTCCAAGCAGATCTGTAGTGCATTTATTGACAACAGAGTCGGTACAGAAAACAGATGATTTGTAGCTTGATCGTAGCTGTATTTTCTCTGAAAACAGAGCAGCTTATTATTATTATTATTATTATTATTATTATTATTATTATTATTATTATTATTATTATTATTATCATCATCTACATATCACTTGTACATTGGTTGTTATGACTACTATTCCTGTCATCACTTTATTATAACTTTTATTTTGTAATTGTTAAACTGTATATATAGATACATATAGATATAGATATACTTGAGCATATTTTGCATATTTTGATATTATGTATAACATTCATTCATTCATTCATCTTCTATACCCGCTTTATCCTCACTAGGGTCACGGGGGTCGCATGGAGCCTATCC
>JAQQZY010000024.1:15205693-15216015 GCA_030068375.1 Ostorhinchus rueppellii | reverse complement strand
ATCTATCTATCTATCTATCTATCTATCTATCTATCTATCTATCTATCTATCTATCTATCTATCTATCTATCTTGTCATATATATATATATATAAGGAAAATCCACACATACATTCAAATACACACAAACGAGTGAGGCAGGGAGCACAGGCACTATTGATTTGACAGCGAGTTAATTCAAGTCTTTGTTACCTAATACAGCCTGATCTATCACCAATCACATCCTACAGCAGAGCACTAAATGCGATTTGCCCCGAGCATGTTGATCCTCTTTCAATAAGACACCTGGGAAAAGGAGGAGGCAATCATAAAGAGAGCTTTCCTGCAAACAGTGACTCATGCCTGAGAGTGAAAAACCGCGAATGACTAACAAAACACGGCGATGATACTTCATGCGCTTGATGATCTTTCGATTTTGTACAAACACACGTCAGTCAAACACTGTACTGTGTAACTGTCAGTGTATTCCAGTAAGAAACCAGTTTGGCGATGTATCAACGGACCATTAATGTGACTGAATGACTGTTATCACCAGAGGATTGGAGCCGCTTTGGGACTGTATATTCAGCCGAGTTGATGTCATGGGATCATTAAACATATGTTACTGAACCTTATTAAAAAGGGCATTCAATTATGGAGGAATCGTAATTTAATCAATAGTAGATTTACTTTTTATAACATGCTGTTGCACACTAGGGGTCTGTTGCTGTCAGTGAGCTCAGGCATGATATAAAATTACACATAATATATATATATATTTTAGCTGAATCCAGTGATGAGGCTGTTGCTCGGTTAATTATCCAAGCAGCAGGGGTTTTATATCAGGCTACAATAATCAGGCCATACTTCAGTACTAATATAATAACATGTAATCTGTGTAGTTGGATATCTTTTTCCCTCTGGACGTGAGAGCTCATCGGTGCGATACAGACTGAGCAATCAGTCACTACAAATAAAACTAGCCGTGCCGTAACTAAGCTCATGGTTCTACCTTCTTTGACTCTAATTGGCTCAGCTACTGTATTGAAAGAAAACAGACAACAAATGAACAAATACAGGAATATACAGTAAAATATTAGACCTGTGCATGCATTTGATCTAATTTTGTGCTATTTTCTTTTTTTTTTTCCGAATATGTAGACAAAGATTTTAAAACCAAACAAGACCCACCAACCAGATGTCAATAGTGATACTTAAAAGGTTGATAGGTAAACAATGTAGCATACAATGTAGCAATGTAAGTTGTAATAATAAATAAATAAATAAATAAACTAAATAAATAAATACATGCTCAAAAAGGAGTAGGAAGAAGTACAAACTTATATACTCCTACCTCCAATATCTATTCCTCATGGTTTCTATGTAAATAATAATAATAATAATAATAATAATAATAATAATAATAATAATAATAATAATAACTGATTTAATATCAATAACATAACAATGTAACGCAAATTTTTTTGATAATTGCGCTAATATAAAAATACCCTTACATGTACAAAAAATACCCTTTTCTTTTAAATGTTGAGGGTAAACAAAAGCAGAACAAATATTTTTAGGAAAACAAAGGCTGATAACACAGGAGCTGTAACGCCTTTTACGTGTTCATCATTTATCAAAGCGTCAAGTGACTCCTTGAATTATAACACACTTACTTTAATCCCAGTGAGTGCTTATTTGATGCAGTTAAAGATAGGTATCCAGTCAAAACCAAATCAGCCAATAAGCCATAAAGCTGCGGTGATGCATATCTGATGTTATCTGTCTACAACCAGCTGAGCGTAAACTGGGCTCTGTGATTGGGTTGCTGTGTTTTGTTGCCTTATTCTAAACAGATGGCAGATAAACAGAGGGACCTGTTGCTTTGAAATCCTTCCACAGAGTAATCCAAACACATTTTTGCTCTATTTGTTAGAAATTTGTCAAAGGTTAGAGGAATTTTTTTGCAAATATGTGACCTATGATTGTATTGTAACTTGACTGTTTCAGACACTGTATGATTACACCGTTTGCAGACATAAACTAGAGAAAACCACATGTACAATCACAAAAACAGGGCTGAGAGTTAAAAATAAAAAACTAATATGAATATGCAAAGTGATGGAAAAAAACTGACCTTATGCACAGTATTATTGAACCCACAAAGACCTACAACAGACCTACATAAAGACTACTTTTATGGCCAAATACTCTTTTTCTCTATTTTTAATGTTTCTTGTGATTTATCACCATTAATTCTGATAATATGGTCAGTATTTTGCATTATTAAGTGAAAATCAGGTATTTTTCTACATTTAACTTACTGATCATGATTGATGTCCATAAAAGCTCAAATTAAAGTTGAGCATTTTTCAATCTAAAACAGACAAAATGGAAGAAAAAGTGTGATTTTCAGTAAAATATATGATTAACTGAACATAAGAACAAGTGTGTCCATCCACGGTCATTGATCCAACTCCATGGGTTTTTACAGGTGAATCAATGCTGTAGAAGATGATGGTGTTTCCACGTTCACTACAGAGCCTCTGAACATCAAAATGATGACCGTGAAAAAACAACAAACTGTATTTGACACCAGTTATTTACATGTATTGATAGGATGAATGGATCAACAGTCATTTCACTTTTTGTATCAGTAAATGATTTTGGTTACCAGTGGGTGTACCTGTTGATCCACTCATCCTATCAGTCCATGAATACAGTTTGTCATCTTTTCATGCTCATCAAATATGACCCATTTGGATGTTCAAAGGCTGTAGTTACCATGGAAACACCACCATCTTCTACAACATTGATTCACCAGTAAAACCCATGGAGTTGGATCAGTGACAGTGGATAGAAATGCTTTGTTCAATTAATGATATATTTTACTGACAAAGTCACTTTTTCTTCAGTTTTCTCTGTTTTTGATATAATAACCCTCAACTTTATTCTGAACTTTAATGGACAGCTACATGATCACCACAGTAAATATAAGAAAACACCTGTTTAATGATGATAAAATACAAAATACAGAGGATAATATTATAAAAAACTAGAAAAGCACTCGGAGAGCGCAGGCCTCCGCCATGGTAGTGTTTGTACTTTCCTCCACTAGATGACACTGAATGACCTCATATGCAAATCAGTGCCATCATGCCCTATCTCCCAATGATAAAGAAACATTAAAAAAAATGCCTTCACCTAGACGGTGATCCGGATCACCACCAAAATTCAATCACTTGTTCCTCGTCCCATTTGTAACAATTCCTGAAAATTTCATCCAAATCTGTTCAGAACCTTTCAAGTTATTTTGAACACAAACAGGCAAAAAGATAAAACATAACCCACCTTGGCGGAGGCAGTAAATGGTGATAAATGACTTAAGAAACATTAGATATAGAGAAAACTTCATTTGTGAACTGACATCAAAGTCACGCTGGGTCTTTATGGGTTAAAGTTTTTTTTTTTAAAAACCTAATTGAATTTACTTAATACATTCAAGTCTCCAGAGGATGAACCTTCTCTATTGGAAACACTCCATTAACCTTGATTTAGTGCCATCCTCACAGCAAAATCATAACAATACACAAGGTAATTGATTTCTCTGGAATGTGTCAAGCACCTACATGGTGTCATGGGGATAAACCCTTCTGGATTTTAATTAGAGTCTAACTGATACTGGATTAACTGGGCCCGTTCAGTTCATCTTCCCCACAAAGTGCCACTGTGCTTACAGTGACAGTGACAGTACAAGATTCATCTCTCAGCAGATTGTATAAAAAGTAACAAATGTATTTCGGTCACAAACAATGATGGCAGTCAGATTTCACTTGGTGGTAAAAGATAAAATCTGCAGTTTTTCTCTCGTATGAACTCATGTCAGTAAACAGACAAGTTACTGTAAATAGCTGTATGTGGAATAAACCCTATACAGTATGACTTTGTATTCACCGTTAATGAGAACCATACAGTGCAGTGCATGACTCCAATTCTTGAAATCTGCTAACTGGGTGAGTTGTATACAAGCTGCGTCTTAAAGCAGTGTTGTCATAACATAAACCAGATGGACTTTTTGGACTGGATTCTTGACAAAGAAACACCTCTCTGGCATGTATCACGGAGCTGACTCGCATGTAATGTAGTTGGAGTTTGTTAAAATAGCACCATAACCGCATCTTAAAAGTGAGCTGGAGAGAAATATGTGCGAGTCCATCAGTTGAATAAATCATTACATGCTGAATAAAGACAAAAACACACAGTTTAAATCACACAAGTGGCTTTGCTCTGTTCGTAACCTATGCAGAGTGTGTCTGCACTGCAAGTGAATTACTTACACCCTGTTGTGGTCCTTCCTCTGGCTGTTTGGGTTTGGATGTGTCCCAGACAAAAGCCTGTCCAAATAAGATCAATATGTTCGTGTTTGTCTCCTTATGAGTGGACACTCTTCCCACATCTCCAGACTGAAAGGAGGGGGAAACAAGAGTTAGTACTTCTGAAGCCTTTTCACAGATAGTAGCAGTAGCATTATTTTTATTTCAATGTGATTTAATAATGTCGCATAAAACCAGAGTATAATTCAGTCACTGACGACGTCTCTTTTTAGTGACATATCTGGGTCATCAGGACTGTATTGTGTGCGATATCTTTACAGCATTAAGATAGTGTGCGGCCAATTACGGCGTGGCACCAGCAGTGTAATCAGAAACCAGGATAATGATCTATTACAGCAGAGGAGGATCATCAGGACTTCTAGCACCTAGTGGGCCGGCTCGGTGCTGTGGTTGTAAACATATAATAGCTTAATGGCGGGACAATTTGGAAGCAGCTGGAGGTAAAGCAGCCGAGGCAGCTGTTTCACTTCAGACCAGCAGAGGAGGGGGAATGCTGCAAAACCACAGCAGTACATTAGCATACAGCTCATCACAGCGAGAGCACACACGCATACATGCCTGCACGCACTCACTCAGACGCATACACATATTTATATTCACAAACATCACACTCAGTAATGCATTAAAATAGTCAAACCACAGCTTGAAAAAACAAAAAACAAAACAAAAAAAAAAATCACCCAGACAGTCCATTGTGTCAATCTGTGTTTAATTCAGGGAGCTTAATTCAGAGAAGATGATCCTCGCAGACACAAGGAGGTTTACTGCAAACAACAAAACGCCATAAAGTGTTGCAACAACCATCACATTGTTTGGATTTGTCATCTATTGTCTATTGAAACCATTTCTCATCACTGATATTAATAAAAACACTTTGAAAAGGAGGCACATGACAGAGGAGGCACAAGTAAAGCTATAAATATTCAATCTAAATTCATCATCACACACTCCCAGATGTACATGTACTTTGAAATGTTCACAAATATCACGGTACAAGAGAGTTCAGTGTTTTTGTAAAGACAGACTTCAGGAGCTACAGCACCCTCTACTGACTGCACGTCCCTTTTATGTCTGCGGTTCCTGAAAACATACCCAAGGTCCACAAGAAAAACCGTCACTCACATTCCCCTGCCCGCAAGCTTAGAAACTATAATTTCGTGGGTTGGGCAAAGTGATTTACTTGGATGAGATGACTGAGGTTTTCTGCTCCGACTGATGTCAGATCCTTAGCATGAATCTGCCGTGTTTGTTGTTTGCTTTCTGAAGCATCGGGTATTAAAAACAGGATTTGGTGCTAATAAATAAAGCATATGCACGCTTGTTGTTTTTGATCACATTTGGAACGAGTTGGTGCAACTAATTAAAAAGCAGCCACATGGTGTTAGAGGACTGTCTGTGAGATCCACGCTTTGTTACAGACTGATCATGAACAGTAAACCTGACACATATTCTACATACTGTGGACTATCGAGGCTGCACATACACACATTTAACCCTTAGAGACCCAAACAGCTGCTGCCAACCAACAGCATCTACTCATCGAAAATGCTCATCTACAGAAAAGGTTTTAGGAAAGAGAGGGAGGGTACGAGTTCAAGGAAATGACACATTTTAACATCAACAGATGTCGAACCACAATGAAACGATTCAGCTTAAGGAATAACCGTGTAAAACTATTGGAACAGACTGAATGCTGAACTGAAACTATGTCCAAATATCAAACAGTTTCAAAACAAATATAAACAAATGATTTTTACAAAATACAGAGAGGACAGGGTATGAGGGGGCGGAGCATGAGAGGGTGGGGCACAGTGGTCTACTGATGATGGGGCTTTATATAAAACATTACATAGAATATTAATTTTATAATATTATATAATAATATATAGAATATTACACAGAATATTACTTCCCTTATTGATATTTTTTGTTTTGTTTGTTTTTTTTCTTATAAAAATTACAAGGGTATTTTTATATTAGCGTAATTGTCAAAAATGTTGTGTTACATTGTTATGCTATTGTCGTTGTTATTGGTATTAAATCAGTTATTATTATAAGATAATAGTTGCTATTATTTACATAGAAACTGTGAGGAATAGATATTGGGGGTAGGAGTATATAAGTTTGTACTTTTTTCGACTCCTTTTCGAGCATGTTACTTTATTTCTTTATTTATTTTTGAGTTGTATTATTACCACTTACATTGCTACATTGTACATTATATTGTTTCCCTATCAACCTTTTAAGTATCACTATTGATAGCTGGCTGGTGGGTCATGTTTTGTTTTAATTTCTTTGTCTACATGTTCGAAATAACATAGAAAATTAAAAAAAATAAATGCTTAATAACTATCGATCCACTCCTATTAATAATTCAGATAAAATACAGTTTTTTGTCCTTTTGTAGTCTTCAGATATGACCCATTTGGACATTCAGAGACTCTGCAACATGGATTCGACAGCAAAACTTATATGTGAGAAATGATTTGGGGGGATATGCTAGTTTTATGTTCAGTTTATATTGATATCTTTGTAGAAAAATGTCACTTTTTCATTCGTTTTGTCTTTTTTATACAATAACCTTTCAATTTTTATGAACATCTAGGCTGCATGACCAGGAAAATAGACAATTTACAGAGAAAAATGCAAAATGCAGAGAATATATGGAATATATGGACGCTGTGTGTCCATATGTGATGTCTGTCCTCATCCCTGTCTGTGATTCTGTGCTAAAGTATTGTGTGATTATATTGTATGTGCTGCTTTTGTATGTCTGGATTATATATGCTGTCCTTGTATAATTATACTGCTTGACTGCTCTTTTTTTCTGTTTTCTTTATTGATTTACCTTGTCTCTTAGCTGTCTCAACTCTCTCTTTTTAATTAACGTGCTGTAATATACAGTTTTTTTGGGGTGTCTATGGTCATCAGGCTGCGGATTACAGCAGGATACTAGACATGCTAGCTAAAACTGCCTTTTTTATTGTCATTTATACACTTCATTAATTAGGATTTTCCACGATATAATAAACTAATAAACTAACTATGTGATAAATGGTGTTAAATCACTTCATAAAGACCCAAAGATTCACCGTAGACCAAAGCTCTCTACTGATGTAAAATGTTTAATCCCTGTTGATGCACTAATCCTATTAATCCATGTAAATATTTGGTGTAAAATACAGTTTGTCATGTTTTCATTGTCATCAGATATGACCCATTTGGACGTTCAGAGGCTCTGTAGTTACCGTGGAAACACTGTCATCTTCTACAACATTGATTCACCAGTAAAACCCATGGAGTTGGATCAATGACAGTGGATGGACACACTGGGTTTGATATATTTAACTGAAAAAGTCACTTTTCTGTTTCTGAACCTTTGAATTTACTCTGAGCGTTCATGAAAATCTACATGATCAGTGAATTAACCCCTTAAAGCCTGAAGCCCGAATCAATTTCCAATTGTGTGTGGGGGGGATCTTAACCTACGTTTTTTTCTTTCAAGTAGAAAGTATTTTGGTTGCATTTTGGAGCAGAGTGGGTTTGATGCGAATTTGCATCAATAGGCGTCAAGGGGTTAAACAGAAAAATGCCTGATTTTTACAGAAGAAGCACAAAATAAAGAGGATAATATGATAATAAATGAAGGAAAGGGTAAATATAGAGGGAAAAATTCATTAGCGAACCACCACAAAAGTAGCACTGGGTCTTTACGGGTTAAGAAAGATTAAAGAAAGATCAAATGGAGAGAAAACATCATTTGGGAGTGGCCATAAAAGTAGCACATGCATACCCAATCATCACACCTACTTTTAATAATGCGGCTGGGAAACCATTAAATCTGAGAAGATCAGTATGTGATTTTCCTCATTTTCCTCTAATTGTGCGTGCAACTTTCCATTTGCAGACACTTCAACCGCAAAATCTGATGTCCTGAAACCATTTGCTGTCTGAGGACACATGGCATGCTGTGTGGAAGTACAGCTGAGCTATTACTGAGAGTCAAATCAGGCTTTTTCAAAGACTTCAGTCCAATATCCGGACACTTGAGTCTCACCAAGGTGAAGCTGACAGGAAAAGACACCTTTCACACGATAAAATAACAACCTCATGCTGTGAGATGGCAGGAAAATCCTCCAGAAACACTTGACAAGGTCTTATTTACAGTCCTCTGCTCAAATAGATAAATGACGGGTATATCCTCACAATAACACAGCGTAGGAGATGAACAAGTAGCAGAGGTAGAGGGAGTCTCACAGCTGCACCGCTTCACCTACTGCAGTAACTCTGCATAAACACTCTTCCCTTCTGGAGCTTTACTTTTATTTTCTGAGTGATTATGAAAAATATGGTAACACTTGACCCGTGAATGTGACAAATAGGAAGCAGACTGGGCTTACAGCTGTGAACAATTACAAACAGTGGATGGAATGTTTCTCCAGTGCTGCTCTCAGGAATGTGCATCTCTGCCCTTTGTCCTCTGAACAAATTGGGGGGAAAGACTATTCAAGCTGGTATAATCCGTGCATTATACGTGTTTTTTAAAGCGCTCATACTTGACATTCTTTCGAGGCATACCAGTCTCGACACCTTTTGAGCGAGGTAAATACCAGTCTTCGTTTTCATTACTTCATTTCACAATAAATTAGCGTGGCGTTCAAGATGAGATAAGAAGTCTTAAGTTTTAAGATAAAGTTACAGGGAAACCGAAGCTTCACAGCAGAAACAGGGTTTATACAATAATATACTGTATATTCATTCATTCGTTCAAGCTTTATTAAGGACACAAAAACTAGGTCCATCAGATCGGTACAAACATGCACTATAAAAAAAAAATAGTACTGTACTATAGGCAAATAGTGTATGTCTTAATAAGGAAGAACCTTTAAGCATATGTGTAATATAAAGTAGTCTCATTCATTCATTCATTTATTTATTTGTTCATCTTCTGACTCTACTTCATCTTCACTAGGGTCACGGGACATAAAGTAATATGGGGCACGAAAATGTATCAAATAAAGCAACTACACTGCAATTGCTGCAGCAAATACAGTTTGTTTGTTTTTTTAAATCTGCCTTAGAGACACTTATATGTGCTAAATTTTTCATACTTTAATAAGATGAGCTGTAAAATAAATGACTAAAGTGCTGGTTAACTGTTTTCAATGTCTATGATAAGGGTGTTATTACTCATATATATTGGTTTACGCACATTTATACCATAGATTTATAATAATTCAGCTGGAAAGAACCTGTAAAGTGAATGTATTGTAATGTGCAGACAATGTTTTAAAGTAGATCTAATAGCTCTGAGACAAACATTCCTTTTAAGTAAGACTCATTTTCTCATCAACTCCCATAATTTCACATTTTGACACAAAACTGTATATTGAAAACTACAGCAACACAACCAGCATTTTTGGCTTATTTTTTCTTTATTAGTGGCTGAAACTTAGTAGAATTTCCCTGTTTTTATTCCCTATGCATTTTACTTGTTGACCTGTGCTATTTTAAATAATAAAACACGGGATTTTGTCCAAGTTCCAGATTGCTTAACATTCCAAATGTAACACCTACTTTAGAGGGGAAAAAAGGCAAACTTAACTCCAGCTGGAGGTTTGCATAGCATCTTAAACATGCAAAAGAGAACAGGTCTGTCTTTAAAAAAAAAAAAAAATCTCCATTCCAATCTGACAAGTTTAAACAAAGCAATTTCAGGCCCAACTGCACCTGCACTATTGACGTGTCTTGTCAGGGGTGTCTATAGCAGGAAGACAATAATTTGTCTAGTTACACGAATGAAATGAGCTCAGAGTCTGGACACTGGTGGCAGAGTGACGGCTAGTAAAAGCTCACTTAATCAAAGACATTACACAATAGATAGATAGATAGATAGATAGATAGATAGATAGATAGATAGATAGATAGATAGATAGATAGATAGATA
>JAQQZY010000024.1:15195151-15205500 GCA_030068375.1 Ostorhinchus rueppellii | reverse complement strand
AGATAGATAGATAGATAGATAGATAGATAGATAGATAGATAGATAGATAGATAGATAGATAGATAGATAGATTAGAAGTAGGCTATAAAAACAAAAAACCTGTATGGAAAAAAAACAGTAAAATGCAAAATAAATGTCAGTGTTCAGTATAATGAAGGTTCAAAATGACATTTAAGAAGACAGACATTTAGAAAACGCACACACTCTACACACGTTAATTATGTATTAACTTGCACCGTTCATCTTCCATAATTACACAGTGATCGTTTTTTTAAATATATATATATAGAGCCTAAATTTTGTTTATTGAACCCATTTTCAGTCTTACACTAATGACTTTAATTAGCATTAAATCACTGAAAATAAACAGATTTTGATTAAATGTCAAAAAATGGAGCCTTCAATATTAGATGTCTTTGTCTGCTTGAAAAGATCCATTATTAGCACATTTTTAAAGGAGGATCAGCTTTCACGTTGCACTTCCTTTCTGTGGGCCTGCGGGCAGAGGTTGCTAGGCGATGGTGGCTATCTCCGTGGTGACGTGATCCCCCTTGGGCCTGATTCTCACTCATCACCTCCACAGACAGATACAGGGACACACACACACCCACACACACACACACACACACACACACACACACCCACGCACACACACACACACACACACACAGAGTGAGGGTGTGCTGCTATCCAGAGGTCTTTTTCTCACTCTGCTCTTATCTCTGGGAGGCTGTTGTCACTCACTCATTGCTGTGCTGAGAGCGGCCTCAATAGTCTGACTTGATGAGGCTTAGAAAACACCTCAGAAGCCTCTCGGGTGTCAATGAGAGCCAGATGTTGACAATGAAAATGCCTCGCAGCCTGACATGTCTGCTGTCCACTGGTTAAATAATTTCATGAGGCCTGTATGAGGGTTGATGAATTCACTTTAAAACACAAAGCCTCAAAAACAGCCAGTGGTTGTGAATGATCCATTTAGTCTTAGATCAAACCCACTACACTTAAGACAAATAATACATCCATGTACTCAGACACAGCGTGATATCTAAATGGAACAGCTGTTTGTTGTAAATTGATGATTGATCTTAGTACTTAATTAGAAACTTGTATTTGCTTTTCATAATTTCCTATGACAAGCAGTTACATGATGGATAATTATAGGCCTATAATAAAACCTCATACCTGTGTGTGTTAGGAACTTTGCTAAAATGCTACAACATGTTAATCCTACAGGAATACAACACTATTTTATTTGACTGCATTTTAGTATTTACATAATTTTTTTTTGCGTCGGTTTTAGCATTTGACTTCCAAAACTCAGGTGTATCTGTATTTTTGTTTTAATAATTCAACATGAATTCAGTTTTTCATCAACTACATGATGAAAAAAATCAATGCTAACACTGCTAACAACACTAGCTTTGTGTGCGCTAGCTTGCTAATACTTGTTAATTTGACATTAATGTATTTGTTGTGAATTTTCTGTGTGGTTTTAGTATTTTAGTTTTGTGTTCATTTTATGCGATACACCTTCTCAAATTTGAGGAGTCATTAGCTAAAGAATTAAACAAATGAGGCGCAAACAAAAGCCCAGTGTCAGAGGTTAATGTGTTAGCAATCAAATCTTTGTTAATGACCCTTAAATAAATGTGTAGAAAAATTAAGGTATTTGCTTGAATTATCTGTTTGGTCTTTGTAGGTGTACGGTTTTGGCAGATTTTTGGATGAACTGTGGGGCTCTTCTGGGGCAATTATACCTATATTTTGGAAGACCACAAGTAGTTTTGGGTGAATTTTGTCTTCCTTTTGGTTTGATTTTTGGCTTGCCTAATAAAGGCCATTTAAGCCCCATACATCCACCCAGAACCTTGCCAAAATGGAATGCTAGTTTTGGGCCAGATTTAAGCTATACGGATTTGGCTATCTGGGTTGTTTATTGCATTTCAGCCTCAATTAAATTATGAACAATTAGAGGTCTTTGCAATTTTTACTAAAGCTAAAATGCTAGCGTCAATGTTAGCATCCTAATCTTAACCTTGAAAGGCTAGTGAACATTTTAGCTGTAAATGTTATCTGTTGTGAGCTTTGTAGTTTTACTTTATTGTACTTCTGCACTTGTTTTTTTTTTTTTTTTTTTCAGTCGAGGGACTGGCGTGACCGATTACAACCTTATGTAATGCAAAACATGATCCAAAAAATGACAGCATCATAGCTTTTTCTGTTGTTAGCTCACCTGAAACAAATGCTAACAGGTAAACAGTTGCAGGTGCATACAATTACATTTTAGCAAGACAATGCCAGATAAAAAGTTCATCCAGATGGGATGTAGCTGAATCTGTTCCAATATGGCGATCCATTTTACACTTACATAAAAAACATCTCAGAGGGAAAATACTCCAAGATGTTCATGGCGCTAGAGTTAAGGTCAAGGATTCACCAATTCTCGGGAGGTTGTGAGTGTGTAGGCTGTAAAAAAAAAAAAAAAAAAAAGTGCCTGACAAATTTGACAGGAAAGTTATTTCTGGACCAAAGAGATGTATTGGCTACTGTTATTCGTGATGTCAACAGCCTGTAAAAAAAGAAGAAGAAAAAAGTGCCTGAAGCTGCCTTTCAACAGAAGCAGTCGGAGCTCAGGACTAAACTCCAGGTCATCAAGTTATAAAATCTAAAAACTCAACCAGAACTGGTCCTGGAGAGTTTTCTTCTTTTTCTTTTTTAGTGAAGAACACGTCTGACCACAAAAGACTGTCAAGGCAATTTCGTTCCAAACAACAGTTACGTCAAGCCAAGTTCCACCACAACAATTAATTTATATTGGCTGAAAAGATCGTATTTCACATGACAGTGTTTTAAAGCTGTTGGCAATCTGACAGTGACTCACCTTGTTTGTGTTGACTGTGCAGACTTCTACCTCTCAGGCAAATAGTGCTGCATATTTTTCTACTCTGTTACAGTTGATAAACTCAATTACACTTGCCACTCAGGGTTTTGCCAACTGACTGATTCAATAACAGAGGAAATGTTGCATATATAAATGTCGGCAGTTACAGAACATGGAAGTAAAAGCTAAAAAGCACACCTACCTATTGATCTTAAGGCCTTATATACTGTTTTTTGGTTTTTTTTCTTCACCCTTTTAAAACCACAGGGATCAACGGTGACCCCAGCGCATGTGTATTTTCAAATTACTCCTCGCTACTTCATGCAATTTTAATCCTTCATACTGCCTCTGAAAGCTGCAGAGGAATTTTTTCAGAAACTACCACTGCTAGAATAAAAAAAAAAAAAAAAAAACGCCTGGATATTGACAAATAGAACTGCCTGTAACATGGACTCAGAAAGCTCCAGAAATGTTAAACTGTCTGAGTTGTTGTAAAATAGTTTAAATTAGATTTTTTGCAACCTCAGAAATGTTCAATCTGCACATTTCAAGAATTTATAAACTTTAGAAAATTCAGTTCTGGTTTGTTTGTTTTTTTCACCTTCCTCTTATAACATAGTTTTAGGTATTTAATCACATAAGAATGGTAAATACTTGACAGATTTTGAAAGTTTTACTTCTGGAAAAAGGGTGTAAATTACTTACACATAGGGCATTTTTTGACACAATTATTGACAACAAAAAAAGACCATGCGTTTTAATAAATATATCCGTATGGTGCTAAATGGGTTAAGTGTAGGACAAAGGCTGACCTTTTGCATCAGGTTACAGAGTGTTGGGAATCTTCATTGTCGTCAGTGTGTGTAAACTGTACCTCAAAGCATGTAGAAGGAATCATGTTTTCCATTCCCTGACTCCTCCTACACTGCAGATGTAGCCATGGAGCACAAATCAGGACAGACAAACATATCAACACAAGGAAAATCATGTCAAACCCAGAATAAGGGGGGAAAAAATGATTAAATATGATTTGATAGCGCGGCCGCACAAAAATCCATCATATTTCAATCAAATGTAATAGTTTGGACATAAGTCGAGCAGAGAAGGAGTAATCATTCATGTTTAGAGTCTGAATTCATCAAGTTAAGACTATAAATAGGCCTCAGAATCATGTACAGTCGTTGCATAACAAAAATATATTGGAGAAGGAGCAATTTTTACACTGCAAAAAATTTTACACTGCCAGCTCCGTCAGCAAAAATTCCTCGCTTAAAGTAATTCTCTCTTAAATGATTTCATTTCTTAAATTTAACACTGTTTGCTAAAATTTTAGCATTTCTGTCCAGTTTTGAGGCACATGTTGATAGACCTTTTTGCTTGTTTTAAGAATTGTAGCCAAGGATTATCTTCTTACCCCATTGGCAGGTTTGTTTTGCTCAACATAAGCCAATTTGACCAGATTTAGGAATATTAGGCTTATTTGTAACAGGGCATTTTTTACAGCGTGGACACAAAAAGGTGTTCTGTTTGAGGTGCTCTTTGGATTGGGACATGGATGTACACAGGAAACAACAAAGAATTCCATGGCACTGATTTAGAAATATTAAAATGGCCAACTTAGACCTATAAAACAACTTTATTTCAACAGATTTCAGTATCAAGCCTTCATCAGGAACTTAAACAGAACAAATAGGCCCTGTTTGAATTAGTTTTCCATCAATGAGAATCTTGTTGAGTCGTGGAAAATAGAGAAAAAGGGAAGGGAGAGTGGACGGATATAATAAATCATCCAGCAGATATATTTCCTGAGTACAGTATAACAGGATCATTTTTTATGCATGGATATGTTTTGTTCATATTACATGCAATGTATTTAAATTAAATCACGTTTAATCTCTTTCTTCCATAAAACACATCAAGTATCATCTACCATATCAAATGAAAAACTCTATTGAATTTATCATTAGATAACTAAATGATACACACAGAGGATTAAACTACATAGATCTAGTACTTAGACAGGTATTTATTGTATTAAAGTATATATTTTTTGTAGATTTTAGATGTTTCTTAACTAATAAACACCCAACATCCACCACTGTTCAAAATAATCTACTGAACTGGTGACTAATCCTATCAATACATGTATATGATTGGTGTAAAATGCAGTTTTTCATCTTTTCATGGTCATCAGATATGACCCATTTGGACGTTCATAACTATGGAATCTACTCAGAACTTTCATGAACATCTTCATGATCAGTAATGTAAATACAGAAAAATGCAAAATGCAGAGGATAATATCATAATAAATAGTGATAAATCAATTGGGGAAGACAAAAAAAATAATTTGAAGTTGTGAAAAAAATAGTTGAGTCTCTAAGGCAGTGGTTCCCAACCTTTTTGGCTCATGACGCCATTTTAACATCACAAATTTCTGACGACCCCTGACATTTAAAGACTTTTTTTTTTTTTTGCTAAAATTAATTCATTTTTGATCATATAATGGTTTTCTATACTATGTTGAAAATAAATGTAACTTTTAGAATATATTTAGTCTATATAATGTATATTATTATGGACAGAGACAGAAAAGCTTCAGATTACTGCGCAAAGTGAGATTTTGATTTTCAGAATCAGAATCAGATTTATTGTCATTCAATAAAAACATCCCAGATACTATTACAGAACAAAATTTCTAAAATGCACAGCACAAAAATAAAACACAGGGGAATTCCTTTAAAAGCAACAGCTAAAAGAAAAAAACCCATTTTCCTTGGTCAGGATATGTACAGTCAGTCCAGTGTGGATTTACAAGGATGACAATTAATACTGAACAAACAATAACTAAACTATGAATTATGAAAGAGCTGCAGCATCTGAAACCACCCACAGTGAACATTTGAAACATAAACAGAACCAGAGTACTTCAGTCTTTTATGTATTGGGATTGTCTCTCTCAACTCATCATATTTTATTAATAAGTTTTTATTTCAGTTTTTAACAATTACTAGAAATTCCCAACCCCAGTGTTGAAAAACTATACACGTTCTAATCTCTTAATATCTCACCCCCCTTTTTTTTTTTTTTTTTACATTAGTGCAGAAAACGTTGCAGCACACTTGAATCTTCTTAAATTCTAATCAGCATCTTTTAACTCAGACCATAGCAAATCTGAGGCTCAGCCACTTGTGATCTTTTCCACATAAGTGTAAGAGCTGAGTGTGTGTTCATCACAGAGCTATAAGCACAGGCAGAATAAGCACAGGCAGAAGTGTTCTGACTCTCTCATCAGGCATATTGCACTAATCCTGAGTGCTATCTCAGTTCTAATAACCCGCTACGTACACACGAACAGAACAATGTTGATTAGCTCAGTGTGTAAGTGTGTGTACTGATCCGACACCTTTGTGACAGCTTCAGTGAGCGCTGATAGAATTCTCAGATGCTAAGAAAAGATTCTTCCCTGCATCATTTTTCATTCTCGAGCAGTTCTTTACAAAAAGGAAATAAAACAGCATTCACTTTGTTCCCTGCTGCACACTTCTGATCTACTCTGAAAAATTTCCACGTCAGGGGAAGAGTTGTTCGACATTATGACTTGCTGTCAGTCAGACAAACAAAAACAATAATTCCTCTGCATCTGAACCAACGTGATTGTCAGAAAAATAATTTAAGAGCACTGTGCACTGACAGAACACTTGTCAAGGAAGCCTGGGGTAGATTTAACTGGAACACGACCACACATGACCCTTTGTATCGTCCTAAAATTTTAGTTCTCCAATTCACATGATGCACTCAAACACATCAACTCACGCCTACTGGTCTTGGGTTATACACTGGTCCTGATTGTGGATCTACACACGTCTATAAGTACTTTTATTGTATGTGTATGGGTGTTTTATTACCTCCACCAAGGAGGTTATGTTTTTGCCAGGGTTTGTGGTTTTGTTTGTTTGTTAGGAACATAACTCAAAAAGTTATGAATGGATTTTGATAAAAAATTTTCAGGATATGTCCACTCTGGGTCAAGGAAGAGATGATTAAATTTTGGAGGCGATCCGAATCACCGTCTGGATTCAAGAATTTTTTGAAGGATTCTTTATCATGGCGGCACAGAGCTGCATGTGAGGTCGTTTAGCGCCATCTAGTGGAGGAAAGTACAAACCTTAAAAAAAAAAGTACAAACACCACCTTGGTGGAGGTCTGCGCTTTCCGAGTGCTTTTCTAGTTAAGTTTTTTACACTGGAAAAAAAAATCTGTATCTTACCGTGATCTTTGTCACTTCTTCCACTGGCAGATTTTTTGTTTGTTTGAATTAAGCAAAAAAAAAAAAAAAAGAAAAGAAAAGAAAAAAGAAAAATCTGCCAATGGAACAAATGAAAATTTTCTTGGTAGATTCCCTGAAATAAGATTTTCAGGATCTTTTGTCAAAAAATAAGTTATTTTATCTCACTGAAAAGGTAATCTTTAGGTGATTATGTTTTAACTGTGATGAGATATTTTGACAAGAATTGAAAAAAAAAAATACACAGATTTTTTTTTCCAGTGTATATGGATAATGAAGTAATGGTACTAATGTAAGGAATGATGATCATGTGGACGTGAACAGGGTCTGGATCAGCATTAATGTTGGTCTAATGTTCTAAAAGTGATGTTCTAATGATCTTATATACATGTTCCTTTCATCTTACATGTGTTTTCTTATATTTTTTATATTTACTTCTTTGATTGTTTTGTTTTTTTTGGCCATTTATGGGTAGGAACCAAATATAGTAACTTCACTGAACTTGATGTTATACATAACAATAAAGAAATTGGAAAAATTTCACAAAAGTAATAAAATCCTGGTATGTCCTTCTATAACACTAAAGATTAAATCTGGAATTCCAGACTATCTCTATCAGTGCCCAATAAAAAGGTTAAGCTGGAATATTTTGGCATCCATAAAGCATCCAACAATACGAGTGCAAACCGCATTTTGGTCCCTCAGAGCAAGCATTTGTGTGGCAAAATGCCAAACAGCCTTCAAGGTTACAAATCAGTCTGGGGGTATAAAGGGTCTGTCGCTGTCATGTCTTTATCTGGCCTTGAATCAGGAGCCACTCGCCAAAGGGAACAGAGCTGACAAGTACTCCCCAACGTATGGCAGCTTTGTGAGCCATGTGATAACAGATAGATGTCTGCTCGCTGTGTCCATTATCTTTGTTGGCCGAGTTCTCTATCATGTTTTGATCACTTTTGTTTGACCTCAGCTGTACAGTGAAGATCTGCCACTTGGTAAGGTCTGCAGGATAGCATTCACATCATCCTGCACTGAAATGACTTAACCCTTCCATGCATTAAAGGAGGGATATTTTGCTTTCTTTAACAGAATTATGCATTTTAACCCCTTGACACCTATAGATGCAAATTTGCATCAAACCTCCCCCCGCTCCAAAATGCAACCAAAATACTATCTACTTGAAAGAAAAAATTAAAGTACTTTGGGGTTTCTTTTTCCACAATTGGAAATCAATTCAGGCGTTAAGGAGTTAAAACATTTCTCGGTGGTCGACATCAACTGTAAATGCTATGCTTGGGTCTGAATTCATGAATTAAACTCCACATTTCTGAGAGAGGTCATTTTGAGCACTGGCCCTTTAAATGCAAATGACTGCACTTCAGGCCCCACCCCCTCCAGGCTGTTGGCTGTGCTGCTCTGTCCCGGCCAACCAACAACTAGGGATGGGAATCGATAAGAATTTAACGATTTTGATTCCATTATCAATTCTGCTTATTGATCCGATTCCTTATCGATTCTCATTGGGTGAGGGAATAAAAGAGTAAAAACAGGTATATTTGCTTTATCGGTCTTTCATATTTCCATCTCTACAGCAAACATATAACATACAGCATGTACAAATAATAAGAACAAATCACGCCAGCGCGGTTTGGGGTGGGGGCTACTGTGAAAGTGATACTAAAGACACTTTACTCATTCCTTTATTCCCTCATTTCTACTACGTGAGCCGGTTCAACCCAACCTGTCTCCCATTGTTATGCACCTCATTTCCTTTTGTCTACCTTTGGAAATTTGTATTTGATGGGATACGATGTTGGTTGCCCACACTACAACCGGAAGTGGCCAAAGATGGCGTCCTGCCACTAGGTAAGCTGCTAAGTGCTTAGTAGTGAATCAAATGAATCACATGCTGCGTGGACAAATGTTTGAGCATATTAGAGGGATTCCACCCTTTAGAAGAAACTGAAGCTTTGACAATGTTCCAAGTGGACCTGGTGTCATCTGTTTAGACCGTTTCTGTCTCAACGCCATGTTGGCTACGTTCTGACCAAAATAATGCAGCGTATGCATGATGTCATTGCACATGCGCAACGAAGGCGGGATTGATAAGCAGAATTGTTAAGCAGGTAGGCAATCGATTCCAAGGAATCGAGCAACTAGGAATGGAGAACCGGTTCTTTTTGAGAACTGGTTCTCCATTCCCATCCCTACCAACAACTGAACATTTTAGGTAAGTTTAGACATATTTTCAGTGTGGACGACAACTGCTGCTGCTGACAAACAATTATGTTATTTTCACAGAATGATCGTTGGAGGTCTTGACCTTATATGGGCAAATGTCGTGACGTAACGAGTTATAGATGCAACAAATTAAGGAGGAATTAAAACAGGTTGTAGAAATCCACTTGATTTTTGCCAAAATTAATATAAAGATAGCTTTGGAGGGTTCAACTTGACACTTTATGAACTATTAGGGTCCAAATACACAAATAAATGAACCAAAGACTAATGGAAGTCTGTTTAGGAAAATATGAGCCCTTTAATTGTCAATAAACTAGTGGTTGACATAAAACATAACCAATCTTAATTCTTTAGCCTAATACCCACCATTTACTATGGTGGATTTCAGCATCAAAAGATGAAAATGTAATGGTATTAATTTTAAAGCATAAACACATCCATAAAACTCTTTTCACAAAGGGAATATGTCAATGATGTAAGAAAACATATCATTTCAGTGTAAAATGTAACCGTACGCTGTGGTGAATGTCACGAATCAGTGATTATATTCAAGGAAACCTCAGTCACTGAAAGAAAATGACAAAAAACATAAGGATTAAACTGTGAACCAACTATTCCCTGAACTGTAGATTATTAGAGACTTTCTTTGTAACCACATGGATTCTTTAAACCATTTATCAGAATAAAATAAGACTTAGTGGAGAAATTCAACTGTCATAGCAACATTTACAGTGAAGTGAGTCTAACAAATATTAGAAAATGCAAACGATTATGGTCCGTGTACCATTCGTTCTTTTGTTTTTCAATTCAGAACCAAATAACAAAAAAACAGGAAAATAGGTTGTTATTTCATTATTCCGTTTTGATACCAAACGAAAAAACAAATGTCGACACCTTTTTCCATATATTCATATTTCATGTTCATAATCGTTTTTCAAACAA
>JAQQZY010000024.1:15170739-15185166 GCA_030068375.1 Ostorhinchus rueppellii | reverse complement strand
ATCAGTCAAAATGCTCTAAAACGCCTGGCAGTATGGGGGTTTGTGTTCTGAAAACGCCTGGCAGTGAATGAGTTAATATTTATACTGTGGTTTTAATCTGTTACCTTTTATGGCTTTAATCTATTGTCTTTTATGCTTTATTGTCTTACATATTTCTGTAGTTGTTGCAATATATTTCTGGCTGCTAAGGCATTTCTATATTTCTTGTGTTCCTGAAGTAAGCTGATGAAACGCTTTTTCGTTTTACACTGTACCGTGTTGGCACTGAATGACAATAAAGTGAATCTTAAACTAATGTCGTGCAAACACTTGGGCTACTCCGTCTTTACACCATGATATCAGGACCAGACACAGATACATGCATCACTGATCCAGACACTGAAAGTTTCTGACAGTAATTTGCTCCTGACCTTATATTTTGACTTCTGCATTCAGGGGGGGAAGTAAAACAATTAATTTTAGCCTTTGGGGCTTTAAAATCCAGCTCCTTGGCCTGTAAAGTGCAATCATATTTCTACAGGGTGTTATTTATGGATTCATTTTTCTTCTTTGTGTAAACAGTGAAAAAGGTTCCGCATTTAAAGCCCTGACTGCTGTGTTCGGCCGAGTATAAATCACATTTTTGCTACTTTTTTTCCCTCTTTAATGTCTTTACGTCATACCACATCCAAAGGTAGTAAATTTAATTCACAAATGAGCAAAAAATTACTAACTGTTGATGTTGAATCTATGAACATGAAAGCATAACACTATGTTTATGACGGTATTTTAGGAGAAGTCTGACATTTCCTACATGTACGTTTGAGGTTATTCTTTACATAAGTTAATTGAAGTGGACCTAACATCTGTACAGACATTCTGTAATAAACTAAATCAGTCAGCAGGCTCAGGTCTGGCTGTTCACCATCATGAACAAACTGCAGCTTGAGTCAAAATGATCTCAGTATACTCTAGGGTTTCGGTACACAGCTTTGGAAATAATTACTGGACCAGTGAGTGTTTTCTGCTTCAGAACCTGCAGGTTTTAATAGACAAGAAGCACTGAAATGTCCATCTTCTCCTCATCACATCATTTCCTTCTCTTGAATACATTATAAATCACTTTTGTTTGGACATTATATTCACTGCTCAATAAAAACAGTATTTTGTTGGATCAGCTTCTGCTTGGATTATAGGACACACTAGCTGTGGCCATGGGACGTCACAGTAAATGTCACACTTATGTCCAGACAGAGTTGTATTAATGTTTAGACAAGATGTTGTATCCATGATGCCAGAGTCAGACCTGTGTGAAGTCTTCTCTGTCACGTCCTAAAGATGCTCCAAGGGGTTCAGGTCTAGACACTTTTGGCCAATCCATGAGTGAAAATGTCATCTCATGCTCCCTGAACTACTCTTTAACCATCTGCACCTTATGAATCCTGGTATTATCATCTTGGAATATTAAAAAAAACATGCTGATGTTTACAACTGTTCATTCAGTATATTCAGGTTCAGCTAACTTTATTTTTTGGACACGTTTGTTGCTGAACCTCAACTGGCTGATCCTAGCACTGCCCCCACCTGCTTGTACTGTAGGCACTTGGCATGATGGGTAATCCCTTCATCCGCCTCTCTTGTCATCTTGATGCATCCATCACTCTGGAACAGGGTCAGTCTGGACTCATCAGACCACATGACCCTTATCCACAAAACACAGTCCAGTCTTTATACTCTATAGCAGGGCTGTCAAACTCATTTTAGTTCAGTTCCACATTCAGCCTAATATGGTATAAAGTGGGCCGGACCAGTGAAATAATGTAAATAACGGAATGAAAAGTTTTGAGTGAAAAAAAAATAATTCTGTAATGAAAATGTTTACGTCTATGAATTGTGCTTGAACATAACATGAACAAAGATGAACATCCTGAAAATTCTTAAGTAAAATAAGTGCAATGTTAACAATATTACGCCTTACTTTATCATTTATACATGTGAATCACAACTTACAGATCACAGTGGATCTACAAATACACAAAACATTAAACAGGCTGAAAATTATTTTAAAAATCCACATACTTCCTTTTAGAGATTTCAGGTTATTCACTTTTTTTCTTCATAAAAGGCTAGTCTGTAAATGTATGTGTAAATGTAAGATTTTTGTGTAATTTGACTTTTTTTTTTTTTTTTAACTAAAACAAATAGAAAAACTAGCAGTTTTCATTACTTATAGGTTATGATAGTATTTTACTGGTCCGACCCACTTTAGATTGAATTGACCTAAAATGATTTTCACATCCTTTATTCTTCATATCTTCAGTGTAATTTTTGCATTTCACATCTTCATCCCAGGGGCTGGATCGAACCCTTTGGCGGGTCACATTTGGCCCCCGGGCCGCATATTTGACACCTGTGCTCTATAGTAAACTGATGATTAAGAAGAGTTAGGGTTAAATAATTTGTTGCAGCTGAAACATATTCAACACTGCAGTAATTATACAGTAGAGCCAATTATCGATTTGCTTGGTTAATGTATTTTACTACCCAGGGGTTTTGTTTTTGGGTCCGTTTGTTTGTTAACACTCTAACAGTAAAACTATTGGCTGAATTCACACCAAATTGGGTGCATATATTGCAGGTGACCCAGAATAGATCTGATTACATTTTGGAAAAAGTAGGTTAAAGTTCATATTATTCATGAATTTTTAAACTTGTTTTCTCCCATTTACTTATAATGGGTGGAATTTCGGTTTAAAGATCAGTTTTGTTTCAATTTACTTCAAACTTGGCACATATATAAAGTCAGTTGATATGCTGACATCACCACGCAAATAAACATGATGACCTTGGCTGGATTGATGCTAAAATAAACTACAATACATGCGAGGGGCGGGGTTTGTTGTTCCTGGAACCACTTGGTTTTTTTTTTTTGGTTTTTTTTTGGCTGTGCAGTGTAAGTAACTAACACCATGCTCTGATCATTCTTATTATGGACTGCAGAAATGACTGGACTTCTTGAATGAATTTTAAGAAATTATCAATGTTGAAGGGCTGCAATACTGAATTCCAGTTAGTCTAATAATTATTCCTAAAGCTGTGAATATATATTCAACAGAAAAAGACACAGAAGTGTTCAATCATGTGATGCACTTTCTCTTTTTAAACATGATGCTAAATAAACCCTGTATGTGACTGATCTAGTATTGGGAAATCAGTTTAAGGTTAACATTAAGTCACTTAATTATCTTTGTAGAAAAATTAGGTCACTGCATTTTACCCATCCTAACACACACAACCTATTATTAGCAGTAAGTCATTAGCATTAATTTATGATTAATAAACAAAAGAGTTCTACATAGTAATAATAGTTATGACAATGTCTTTGGACAAACACAAGCAACACAATCAGCACTTGGAGCACTGCCATCTTTTGGCAACCATAGGTACTGCAATGCAGAAAAATCAAATAGTCAAAAAGTGATTAGACCACCCTTGTTTTCTTTAATTTCTTGTTCATTTTAATGCCTAGTACAACAAATACAATGATAAAAACAAAAACAGCTCATAAATAGTTTAATTTCAGAGCTGATATCTATCCATTTTCTTGATAAAAACCAAAATCAACTCAGTTTTTACATCAGTATCTATGGCATTGTACTGACAAAAACAGTGCTTTTATTCATTCCATGTTTTCTTTTCTGTCTGTTTTAGTCACATGATACACACAGGAGTTAGGACTGGATTGCATAACCATTGTTTTTGATGAGATTGGATGGTCTAATCATTTTTTCAGTGACTGTGTACTTTTTCAGAGACTCTTTCAGTGAAACTTGTAGTAAAGTAGGAACAAGCTAAAGGAAAACAGACACACACATCCATCCACATTAATTTATCCATCAAAACTGGTTTACAAATTCTTTTAAAAATACACCAACAAAAATACTTTGCGCTCTGTCTTCATTAAAATACTTGAAACTTTTAAAAAGTGCATTTAACAAGTCACACAAATTCAGTACCAGCTTGTGTTTCATTTGACAAACCATCGAACGACGTAAGATGGAGTGTGCAGTAAAAATATACTGAACAACAAAAGAACAAAAGTATAAGTGTAGAAAGATTTACAGCTGAAAAATCATTTCACTGATAGCAGGAGTTCCACTTTTTCAGTTTTATGGCTGCTGAGTAATAATTTGTCACTGTATTTTGATAGAAAAATGTGTGTTTCTTTTGTTGTTCAGGATAAAATTGCTACAGTAAGAGGTTTAAGGCACTTTCATTTATCTCACAATTACTTCTGACAATTTAACACAAGAGGTGCTTTCAACATCACCTTCGTATACTTAAAGAATAATGCACAAATAAACAGAAATGTAGTACAGTATATTGCACCAAATAATTACTGTAAACACATATCACACTTTTTGGCTCTGTGCTCAGACCCGGAGAGGAGGCATGAGGTGTATGGCAGCGACAATGACATGAAAACATCTACACACACAAAAATAGTATCCCGTAAAAGCTCAAAAGTAATGCTCAGACCTCTGTCCAATACTATCTAACACAGATTAGATAACATTAGATTATTGCATCAGCAGAGGAATCATATTTACGTCCAACACGCGACAGTGATAAGACGACATATTACATATTGATACTGACAACAGGCACAAACAGGTGCAAAGGCAGGTTGTGATAAAGCCAAAACAGAAAAGGCCCACTGTGTTTTTTATCCATTCACCACTACTGTGCATCTAATGCCCTACAAGGATGTTCCAGAGAATATCCTTTAATACCTTCAAAATATTCAATATTCTGAGAAACTGTAACTAAGGCGGCATCGAATCACAAAGTAAAGCAAACACCTGCTGCAAAAGCTACATTTGAGGAAACTGTACTGTAAATTGCACATTTAACAATATCAGATGTACTGAAAGTGTTTTACTTCCACTACTTTCTTCGTGTATTATATTATTTTGTGACACTGGGTGAACATTAAAGCACCTGAATCACTTCCTTCAAGATAAACTTTGAAGGTGACTCCATCATAAACACAGTCTGCTGGTTTACATAACAAACCAAAACGTCACTCGGGCCTTTTTGGAAATTTTGTCGCAAAGTGCAGCGGCAACTTCGCTGTCCCTTCATGAGTGCTGAACCCCAATGTCGCCTTTACCTCCATCCACCAACGAAACTCATTATTTCAAACAACCCTGTCGGACTGTATAATTTTACGTTGTAGCGATCTGGCTCACCATTCCCACAATGCAGTTCACTACAAAGCTTTCCAAAAAGGCCCAAATTGCAAATTGGTTTGTTATGTAAACAAGCACAAGCGGACTGTGTTTATCGGGGAGTCATGTTTGAAGTTGTTCACCATGTGTGAAGTGATTCAGGTGTGCAAACACAGAGACACTACTGGATTAGTAATAATTAGACTCACTCGGGTTTTACAAATTTGACAAACAATTTGTGATGAAAGTCATGCGCTGCTTTAACCAATGAAAATCTTCTTTTAAGAGATACAATCTTTCATTACTTAAAATCTAAGTCATGGGGAAGTAAAACCCAGAATCTTAAACAAAAATAAATAAGTACTGTGATATGACTTTCTGGTCATACCATTCAGCACTAGTTATGAGTCTGTAAAACAAGACACAGTGTATTGCACAAAGGTTAATAAAGCATTCCATCTGATCTCTCAGTCACTTTTACATTGTACTTGAACCTGAACACTGTAAAAAATATTATCCTGGCTCCTGAAAGGGACCTTTTATTTTGGGGTCTGTCCCTGAACTGTTGACTGAATGTACTACGCTGCTACCCTCCGCTGGGGAACCTCCTCCATTTTCTTTCGTTTTAAAATAAATGACATAAAATAATGGCAGGACAATGCCTATGAGCAGCATGGCAATGACAGCGTTCCACCAGTTTATTCCCCAGTCTGCACCGTGACTGGTCAGACGCTTCCCTCTGAAACTGAAACCCTCCCGTCTTTCAGAGTTATCCAACAAATCGTCGTCGTGATCATTTGTGGACTGAATCAGTTTCTCAATATCGTTATCTACCTCCATGAGAAAGTCTGTGACCTCCTGTATATGTGGGTGTCCCCTGGTTCTGTCTGGAGGCTTTAATGGTGTGGCAGATGAATGTGGCATTTCTTCTAGAGGGTCACTGAGATCAGTGTAACCCTCTGTCAAGAAGCTGTGTTTCTGAACTGGTATTTTAATGGATTTTAGTGCAAACAAATCTTGTTCTTGCATAAGGTTGTTCACTCTCTTTATATCTGCGACCTGTTGACAGAGACACAAGCATATGTCATTATCTGTGCTTGAAAGATGATAAATACATCAACATCTCTTCTAGTTGGATTTTTTTTTTTTACCTTGCAGCCATATTGCAGTGCAAGCTTGTTGAGATTGTCATCATCTAACACTTCTCGCTCCAGCAGCTCCACATTCCTCAGTCTGTCCTGCTCCAGCTCTTGGAAAGCCCGTGGCCTCATCTCCAGGACACTGAGTTCCTCATCATCTGAGGATACGGCGGACTCATTGGTTTTCCTTTTGAACACGTACACTTGACCATCTGCGCTGGCGTGCACATCCACCGGGGCCTGGAAAGCCCGTGGAACATGCTCCCCCCGCCGCATAATAAGGCACTAGCCTGGTGAAAATATTCCAACATATTTAATCAGGGTTAGAAAAAAAAAAAGAGACACTCACACAAAAACTTAAATTCATCAAATATTATTGCATAAAATCATATTCAGTATAATATATAAAGCATTTCAAGTGTTTAATAGAATACATTTATTTGACACAACGGTGAGGCATTCAGGGACTGACAGGAAGTCTTGCTATGTGCATTCATAGGATTATGCATCAGTATAAGCATGTATTTTGGTTCAAACACTGTGACAATGTAGAAAGGTACCTGTATTTTGAGAATTTCTATATTATAAAACTTACAGAACTTTACTCCACAACATTTGCCTGACGCTTTAGTTCAATTTCAGAATATACCTACATAAGTGGAAAAAAATTTTCAGGTAACCATACAATTTTACAAAATCTCAAACAGTCAGTAAATATTTGCTGAAAAGTCTTTTTTTTGCATTTCAAAAGGTATGACTGTATCAGACAGACACAAATATATTCAGGTGATTATTTTTCTGTTTATTTTTAACAAGTAAAAAAGAAAGCTAAATTCTTGACATTTTCAAAGTGTCAGGCCCTGCATGTGTTTCATTATCTTCATGAAACATCCAGTTTTCACCTCAATGGAACAGACCACATACAGGAGTAGCCTATGTGGGTTTGGAGAATGGAACAATACTAGGGTTTAATGACTTAAAAGTGATTCTTAATGCAATATATGACAAATGCATGGGGTGTCATCACTGTGTGTTCAGTAAAAAAAATATATATATCTCCAATTTCTTTATGATGAGAAAAAGTTCCTGCAACTAAAAAAAAAAAAAAAAAAAAACCTTAGGTTTTCCATAATGCAAATTTATTTTTAGTTTTTAATAAACTATATTTAAACAACACCAAGTGACAAGGATACGTATGTACAATAATATACAATATTTTTACATTATGTATTAATGTGAACACAATGTGAATTTTCATGCAAAGTTGAACAAAGGTGTTTTTTCTGACAAAATTAAAAGTTAATGATCTTACTGAATACGATGCAATGCTGTAGATTAAATTAACCGACAAAACACAATACAAATTCAAGCCACTATTAAGATGAAATCGGCAGAAACATTAATCCAGAAACTCGAGGCATTTAACGTATACATTTACACAACTGTACAAGTACCAATGCAGTATTTGTACTTGGAGTAGAATATTATATTATCTATGTGTTGCTATCGCTCATGGTCCGATTCATACCCTTTAATCAGTCAGACAAATGCACATCACGTTAACACTTAAGTATTTAAATAGAATTAATGTTTCACTTATCATAACGTTGTAAACTTCATTAAGTTACTTGAATCCAAATGACAAAAGCACTATGTTGTTGCATCATAATCCTGATCATGCACCTTGGCTTCATTCTAACCTGTAGCATTTGACATCATGAAACAGTTAACTTCCTCCACTTAACAGTTAATTTTGACGTCATGATGTAGTTTCATGAACCGAATTACTTAAGTTTAAGTTAAAGGTAGGGGACGCTCGCTGTAGAGTTAACATGAGCTCAACAGCTAACGCAAGCACGTTAGCTTAGATTTTAACGCCCGGCATGTGCAGGACAAAACGTTTTACTCAGGCTTCAATTATAATTATTTCGCGAACATGACAGTAAATTTATACCTGCTATTCACGGGAAATACAGTATCACAGACCGATAGCTCAGACTGCGGTGTCCGTATTTATTTACCTTATCAAAATACTTTAGAAACAGTAAAACAAGCCACCGTCTGTAGTGTCCTCCCCTGTTTGCTAATAACTTGGATGCTAACATCGTGCTAGCTAGCCGCTAGCTTCTTTCTTCTTCTTTTCCTTTTAATGGAGCACAGTAAGAAAAGACGCGCTGCCGCCATCTAGTGTTTTGAAATATGGATGCAACAACAAAACATTTTTATCCCGGCTGACCTTTTCTCAAGATAAAAATGTACATACACTGCATAATCCTTCCATGTGTGTGTATATATTTATCATTTATATACTGTTATAGGTGTTGACATGGACGTATTACTTACACCACCCCAACAGTTACATTGTCACCCATGCTGCTATATTTATTCCACATTTATACTGGATACTAAACTAGTGCCACACCGCTATGCATATACCATACTATTCTGGATCCAAATTGTAACCACATTACTATGGATATAACATCTCTCTACTGGATGCTAAACTTTACCTATACTCCTCTGTATACAAAATTTCTATTCTTAAAATTATTGCACTATTGCATGTATTTCTACCCATACCTTTTGTCATATTTATACTCATTTTTATATTTCATATTTATACCCATAGTGCATTAGTACCGTCTGTTCTCTTCTATATACATTTGCGTGTTTTTATTTTATTTTTGCAATACAAGAAGAAAATAAACCATATTCTAATCTATATTTGTTTATTCTAATGTATTCATTATTACAGACTTAAGTAGCACAAAGCTAAAGCAGATGTATTTTTCATAGGAGCCTATGTGTTAATAAATAAGCAGACAATTGCAATTCCATGTGACAGAATTATGCCACCGTATTAACCAGATATATGTTTAATATATTTCTATGGAGTGTGACATAGCAATAAAAACCAAAAGGTAATATGACAGTAGTGGTTATAGTGGGGAGGACAGCAGCAAAACACATGCCTTGGGTGAGAATGGGATAGAAAGTGAATATTGCTTTCTGTGTCCTAAGGGAAAGAGCTTAAGAGGTGGCAGGTCAAAGAGGTGACACTGTCTTCATGGCATATAAATGAAACCACTAGATGGAGCTATTGGTCTTTTATATCCACCCCATTTGTTTAAACCAGCCCATCCTGCTGCTTTGACTCATGAAACTTAAGATGAGGCATTTTTGATAGTGATAGAAGAATGTGGGACTCATGGGGGCCTTAAAAACACCCCCATGAGGTTACACACATGCAGAGTTTAGACTTCATAAACTTTCAGAATTGTTTTGTCTGGTCATATGATTTATTTTGATACCACTTAGCAGCCAGAAATGCCACATAAATAATAATAAAGCGAGTGGTTGTGTCAACATTAATCTTGGACTCTTCCCAAATGAATTTCCTAAAGCTACACAAACTACAAGGGCAACCTGCAGTCCACAAATATGTACTATCGACATTTTACACCCAATTAAAATAATCTCTCAGTTATAGTATTTTTTTTATATATCATTATGAACATAAGAAGATAAACTATGATCATCACTTGAAAGCATAGAAGTCAATCCTAAATATAGATAGAAAATAATAGGGGCTGGTCCAATACAGATACTATAGTACAAACATTTAGTGATGAATGCCTTTATACTTTTTGACCTGATCACAGTTGTGAGTTTGTGTGTGTCTGTCCTGGATACCCTGGACCACATTCATTTGTGTTTAGTTAAACTGACATCATTAAGATGTACAAAGTCCATAAGAGTTTTTGTTTTGAGACAATTACATCATAATGTAACTCTCAACTTATGTGTGTATATATGTGTTATACCTGAAAGGGGTTTGAGCCTAGCCCACAATAACTAAGCAGGCCTCTTAACCAGGATACATCTGATAAATAAGCTAAATTCTAATTTGAAGTTAGACAATATTTACACACATGAGTATATTATTAGTAATTGTGGAATAATAGTGCTGTCTAATGATTACAGTTTTTAATCTGATTAATCACAGGGTTGTTGTGGAATAATTTAAATTAATCAGTAAACAGTATCAACAAAACAGCTTGAAACAACTGTTCCATCTTGTTTTTTTTGTTTGTTTTTTTTGTCCCCATATTTCCATCCAGAAGGCCAATGTGCTGTTTCATGTCTTCCATCTTTATGGGTTGGTTCTGCTGCCTGTCACTACTGGATCAAACGCCTATCTGCACATGTGCGTCGGTAACTCTACTTAGTCAAACTAAACAAAATGTGTGAGCAGAGACATTCAGTCACAGCGGAGATGTGTTAACTGTGTTAAATTTTTAAATCAAATTAATCATAATGATGGATTAATCCACGTTATCACATTAATTTTGACAGTCCTAATTATTATTAATATAAAATCTTAACACAAAATAGCCACCAGTGGCATAAATATTAACCTGATAGGATTCACGCTTAGCTAGCTGGCTATCTAATTCATGTAGGTTGCTTAAGGCTGGATGGAAATTAACAAAGAACATGTAAAAAAGATGCCATTTTGAAAATATTTTCACAATTTCAAATTTGTATCTCAGAAGTAGTGATTTCATGAAGCAAAAAGGTTGATCCAAGGCCACATGTCAACCCATGAGTAGGACAATTCACTGTGTCTGAGTTAACTGACATTGTTGGTGCCAATTCATCTGTGTATCAATGTGTGAAAGACACTAAAAGCATTTGTTTTTATTCCCAGCTGTCCTGTCTATCCTCATCCGCTACCTTATGTAGTTACATCAACTCTAGCGTCTCTAACTCTGGCAAAGTTTGTTTGATATTGTAACTGTCAAAAAAGAAATAAAGTAAATAATCAAATCCCCTAATGAAGAAAAAAAATCAAAGCCATTTTACTTATAATTAAAATTTTAATTTTAATGTTAATTAATTATTGTATATGTTATATGTACAATTTCACTTTACAATCAGAACTTTTCGCTTGTAAAATGAATTATTGTAATATAGGTTTACCCCGCCCCCTCAGTGGTCTGCTCTGTTCGATTGCGCATGCACAACTCACGCGCACAATTAACGCCCACAACTCACGTTTGAGTAAGGGCTCCACTGTAAGCTTTTTTCTCCCCTGAAATGACAACGAAAAAGCAAGAGTCAAGAGCGGAAAAAAGAAGAAACTTCGCACTGACGCTCGTGTATGGCTTGGGCAGGTAGGTCATGTAATTTAATTACGGGAAATGTGCTATCATTGACATACAAAGGCCAAGCCACAGCTAGCAGCTAGCTAACCAACTGACAGCGTCATAGCTAGCAAACACAATCATGTCAATCTGGGGGGCGGGCCTTGTGATTGTTGGCGCGCAAGGGGGGATAGTGTCCATGATAGTCGGAGCCTGGGGTTGAAACTGAAGATACTTTACTAGTCCTTTACATCGGGAATGCTGGGCCTCATGAATTTGTCATGTTTAGATGGACATGAAGTTAGCTATTCCCTCTGCTTCAGACCGAACATATCTACATTGCAGTGACAAAACCCTCAGCATTTCAGCAGCCATTGATGGAGCAAAGTTTACCTAGCTCAGTGGTTGTTATTCGAGAACATATATTGGGAACTTTCAGGCTACATGTTAACAAATGTGATATGATGTACTAAGATGGAATGTCACTATCTTTGCGGATGTTGTGGCAAGGGCGATTTCTGCAGGTGGAAGTGAAATAAAAAAAAAAAAAGGATGAAGTTCTGAGGGCAACTAGTTAGCATTAGGTTTGTATTAAACATTAATTGGTACTTTTTTTCTTTTTTCTTTTTTAATCACTGATATGTAATCTTTGCGTAGGCTGACTCCTCTACCTTTGTATTTCAGAATAGATTTAGAATGATGTCATGATGGAATACTGTATGTATCCTAAACTAATAATTGTGCTAATTATAATATGATTTACATTACATTAAGTAAAATCTAAATACATTAGACTCATCTGCATTCCTTGCACTACAACAAAATCCAGCTTTCCATGTAAACAGTAACATAGTGCTTTCAGAAGAAGTTCATGTTTAAAGATCAATGAGTGCTTTGGTGTAAAAGGGGTTGGAGTACTACATGACTGCAGTTTTAAATGTTTCAACTATATTACATTCTTGAAATTCTTAATGTTAGAGGATGTTTGAGTCTCCTCCTATGCTAATCTCCTTTCTTTGTATTTCAAAAAAATATGCAGGGTCAATGCTGAAATATGTGCAAGAAGCAGCACAGGGCCAAGAGGAAGAGAAAGATGAGGAACAACCACCAGCAGTTCATTCATCAATCAACCCCAATCAACCCATCATGAAAACCCGGGTGGCCAGCAGGTCTATAGACTCCAGCTCTGATCAACTACCATCACCCAGCAATTCAGGTACACAACATGTACACAATATTTCTAAACAATTTCTGTTGTGCGTCTGTGCTTAGGGCTTCCAAATGGTTAGCAGTGGCCCAGTTCACATATATGTGGACTTATGCCACTGGAAAGCTTTTAGTGAACCATGTACTGCTGTGTTGCACTCTGGTCTTCAGTGGTACTTTAAATATATATGCTGTGTCACAATTTGGCTATAGTTCAAGTCAAGGCTGACATAATAGTAAATATGCTGATTTAGCTAGTGCTGCATTAGCTGCTTATGAGAGCAAAGATAAAATATTTATTTGAGTGGTAAAAAATAATTTGGACTTGACTTGAGCAAACATGAAAACTTCACCAAAAGACATTGAATTTTATTTTCAAGGATTTGCGACTGCATGTTGTACTTGTTTTTATGAAATGCTGGTGCCAGAGCTCAGCATTGATGTTCATTTTTGCTTGTTTTCATTATGCTATCAGAGGGATAATACAGTGACAGTTGAAGCCAAGAAGGGAGAGAACACAGAACAGGTGAATTTTTTCCTATGTTAAGGGTAAGAAGAGTAAGAAGAAAGTGAAAACAGGTAACAGAGTTTCAGATTCTCAGTCAAAGAGAGAAAGAACAAAGAGCAGAAACAGAAAAGCAGCATGGTAAGATTTAGTCTTGTGCGGTCTGACTTACCTGCAAAACTCAAAGACAGCCATGAGATGTTTTAGCATTGTGATGAAATGGACACAGTGGAAAACAACATGTGTGAAGTGTGCGTTTTTATTTCTGTAAATCAGTCACAACCATGTTGAGTAGTGATAAGCCCTGGATGCACTACCGGGCCTTTGATTGTTGAGTTGTATTTTGTTTTGCTGAAACATTCACACATCTGGAGGCAAACCCTGGCACTAAAATGGATAAGTTTCTGCAAAAACATAACACTACAAAAAAGGGCTATATGCTTCTATATTGGTTCTTTCAAATATAAAAAAAATATAAAATGAAATAAATGGTTCCAGGCACAACAAACCCGCACCTCACACTTATTGTAGCTTACTTTGTCATCAGTCCAGCTGATGTCATCATGTCTATATGTGTGCTGATGTCAGCATATCAATTACCTCTATATATGTGCTAAGTTTGAAGTAAATTGAAACAAAATTGATGTTTCTTTAGACATTGGAAATTTTGCCTGTATAAGTAAATGGGAGCAAAAAAAAAAGATTTTAAAAATTCATAAAATGTAAAATTTTGTCTTACTTTTCCGTAATTGTAACCACATCTATTCTGGGTCACTGACAATCTATAATCCCAATCAGGTATGAATTCAATTAACAGTTTTGAAGTGACATGCATGCGCAAAAGAAGTCCTGATGTAATGCATGACCACGCAGGCACGCACTGTTTTTACAGAAGTAATACTCCTGGGATGCAGAATTGGGATGTTTGTCGCATTTCAATGACATAAAGGTTGGATAAATATGACCTGGCCGTTTAGACTGAAGTTGTATTGCAAAATATCAGATATGTATTGGAATTGGGATCACATATGAAAGTGGCCTGGGTCGGATTTGAAAACATTGGATTTGTGCTGTTGAAACTGTCTTTAACAGATCAGATACAGGTCAAAAAATGAAATAAATGAAATAGAGCTGCAACTATCAAGTATTTTTGGAATCGGGTATTCTGTCGATTATTTCTACGATTAATCGAGTACTCTAATGAATTCTATTTTTTCATA
>JAQQZY010000024.1:15140200-15156989 GCA_030068375.1 Ostorhinchus rueppellii | reverse complement strand
TCTACTTCCATATCTGTGTTTTGTGTCACAGAGGAAACTGACCAATCAGTGTCTGCAGTGTTTATATGTCACGTTTTAGTATCGATTCCGACATTTTGGAACCTCAGCAGAGGCGGCTCAAAAAATCCAAATTCTTAGATATTTTTAAACTAAAAAAAAAAGTAACACAGTAGTTACTTTCTCTGGTAACTAATTACTTTTATAATGGAGTAACTCAGTTACTTTTTGGGAGAAGTAACTAGTAACTATAATTGCTTTTTCAAAGTAACATGCCCAACACTGCCCATCATGTCCTGTTACATGCGGAACCTGCCCATTTAAACACACATAAATCATAGATAGATAGATACTTTATTGATCCCACAACGGGAAAATCATGAGGGATTTTACAACAGCAGTCATTTTTGTGAAACACTCTGTCTTGCATAATTAGTTCAATTCCCAAAAGAGAGAGAGAATAAAAAGATATTCAAAAAATAACGCCTAATTTTCATGTCCTATTTACCTGCTTCATGCAGATTTTTATGTATATAATTTTATATATAAATGTAATATAAAAATGTGTTTTCTCTGAAAAATAATTTCTGTTATCTCAGTAAATATTTATTTTTAAAATAGACCCAAAGTGCTACCAAGCTTTCTTCATAACGTTAGTTTACATGTGATTTGATTTTTAGTCCCCATGTCCTGTTTTTAGGGACCAGTTTCATAGAAGCACTTATATTAAACCATAAACACCTAGTGCTACTTTTGTGTCAGTTCCCAAATTAATTTTTCTCTAGATTTAACCTTCTGTAAGGGATTTATCACTATTTATTATATATCCTCTGTATTTAAATTTTTTATTGTAAATCCTGTATTTTCCTATATTTAATTCACCGATCATGTCGATGTTCATTAAAGCTCAGAGTAAATTCAACAGAAACAGAGAAAAGGAAATATATCAAACATATCAATAAATGATTATTTCTTGATTACTGATTATTATTGATTATTATTACCTCCACTGTTATTTATCAAAGTCCATGGGTTTTATTGGTGAGTCAATATTGTAGAAGATGATGGTGTTTCCATGGTAACTGTGGAGCCTCTGAATGTCCAAATAGGTCATATTTGATGAAAAACTGCGTTTTACACCAATTATTTACATGTATTGATGGGATTAGTGGATTAACAGTTACATCAGTAGATGGTTTGGGAGCCAGGGGCTGTTTAGGTCTTTATGGGTTCATTGACAATGTGTCTCTGTCACATGGTAAATACACTATTGCCCATAGAATTAGAATAAAGTACTTTTACCCTTTTTCTCATGTTGTCATGAAATTATGACAATGTGATTTATTCTTGACCGATAAACTGTAGCTTGAGCTGATGTGTATGAATAGGAATAAAAAGAGGAATATGTCTGAACATAAAATTATCCCAATTTTATTAACAATTATATCATTTTATTCCCGGAAGATAATTTTCCAGTCAGGGTTTTGTGTTCAGGTCTCACAGCTTTACAACAATCATCCAAAATATTGAAAAAAAAAAAAGTGAAAGTGAAGATTTAATTTTATGGGCAGATTTCTTTCTTTGGGTTGTGGAACATTTGACGACATCATCTCAGTCTTTGGGAAACAGAGTTTTATTTTTTAAGCTAATCGATTTAATTGAGAAAATAGTTAACAGATGACTCAACAATGAAAATAATCATTTGTTAGATTAGACACATTATGGTATGTGGTATTTGTGTATAATCTCATTGACCACTTATATTAACATCAACAGCTGATGATGTAGTAAGTCTTGTAAACAAAAAATGAGCATAGAAAACATCATTATGACTGCTGTTGGATAACGTTGGTGTTCTCCATCTAATGAAACATTATAGTATTGTAGATATGTTCTGCAATTCAGTGTGTTGTTTGTTATCATTCAATAGTTACATTATATCAGTTGCAAATGAAAACATTAAAACCATATCAACAATATACATTGACTGTTGGTGTCCCTGTTCTGAATATAAATGACATTAGTGTCAACCAATCCAAACCCATATCTGTCGACCACTATTCAGCTGTAGCCCAAGGCGTCTGATGTTCATTCCAAACATGTTATTTATGATATTTAGCGTGGGTAGTAACCAGTCATCGAACTCAGAGTCATTGTCTTAATAGCATCCAGTATTCAATTTAATATCCTGGAGATAAATGGGAAGTAAATTATTTTGAATAACTGCATTACGGTTATGTAAGCATGTGCTCATAAATATGATACTATGGTGTCAGTGGTTGTGTATTTTATGCCACTATAAGTACAATTAGAGGTTAGGAAGGCCTTCAGCCAAGGCACTGGAGGAGGGCTTTGCTGATAGGTGCAGTGCATCCGTCGTGCGGTATATTAATTTGGGCCCCAAACCCTAAGGGTGACCCCTCACATGAGATGGAGCACTGGCAGTCGTGGTCTTGACGCAGGCCAAGAGCGTACAGTGACACATAACCTTGCCCTGTCACCACCCTCACCAGTGTGTCAGCTAACATTACTGTGATTGACGTTGAGCCAGCACTCCAGCTCTATGAGATCTGAGGCTCTGTATAACCTCGCCCTAACTGTGTACCAGGGCTAGGACATTTGGGACATGGTAGCGCATTATGATGCCATCTGTGTTTGTAGCCTGTACCTCTGTCGATCAAGGGCAAAAGGCTCCGTAACCTTGTTTAATCTGAGCTGGGTTTTGGCTTTGTTTACTTCAACATAGTGAAAAATAACCAAAAGGGGTGTTGCAGGGTGTAATCGATGACTTACAAGTGACTAGACATAAATAAATAACACACTGAGAGGATATGTTTTATTATTGGCTATGGCTGTATCATATGAATCATATCTCACATCCTGATATATATCTATTTATATACAAAATACATGCCGCCATATAAAATAATTTCTGTAAATTCAATGGATAAATACATGCTTTTTATAAAAAGATCACATGGAAATGCCTTTGTCTTACTGCATTTTAGGCAAATCACTTGATTTTTTTTTCTACTTTTTAGAACTTTCATGTACATTTTTTGTTAGTTGTGTAATAAAAACAAAATTTCCAATGCATAAAGCAGAAAACACTTTTCAATTATTGCTGCTAACAAAATAAATTTATACTCAGAATATGGATATGCTCAAAAATATTAGAATCAAACCAACCACCAAGTAAAATGATGTAACACAAAACATAATGTTCGCATGCTTGAAAACCCTCGGGCCTGACTTATCAAGCACACTACTAATCCCAATAGCTTGAAATAATCAGTAAATGAGAGAAAAAAAGATATTAAAAAAAAAAATCATAAACAATGAACTGGGAAAAAAGTGAACTTTGACCTACTTTTCCCAAAATGTAACTACATCTATTCTGGGTCACTGGTAATCTATAAACCCAGCTTGGTATGAATTCAACCAGTAGTTTTGCTGCTACAGATATTTGAAACGTCGCCCATTAAGTAAATGGGGGGGGGGGGGGGTTAAAAATTCATACAAAATTTAAACTTTGACCTATTTTTTCCACAATGTAATGATATTTATTCTGGGTCACTGGCAATCTATAAACCAAATTTGGTATGAATTGAACCAATACTTTTGTTGCTAGAGTGTTTACAAAGAAAGAAACAAACCAAAGACAATACCCCTTGCCTCCCCGTCAGAGAGCGGGGTAATAATACACTGTTTACCATAAAGTTGGGATAATTTTATTTTCAGACAGATTCCTCTTTTTATAATCTTATGTATAAATAATTACAGATTCATTATAATCATTGCACATCTTTCAGAGCAATGAACCTTTGACTTGGTGCAGTGATTACACAGTGAGTCCCAGTTACACTTTGTCTTTAAAGAATAAATCACGTTACAATCATTTCACGACGAGGCAAAATATTTTATTTCAAATTTCTGGGCAACAGTGTAAAAATAAAGTACAACAAACTAAAACTGTCTGCATCCATGCTGTACAAATCACAATCATATCCACTATTTTTGTTTTATGATATGAAGTGATGCACATTTTTCTAACGTCACAAGACACATTATCTTGTTCTATTATCACCCGGATCATCCTGTAACTGACACAGTAGAGTACAGTCACAGAGGTTTAATGAAAACTTTAGCTACTTTACAATTCTGGGTCATTACTTGCCTTAAAATTAATTCTAAGAGTTAAGACAACGCCTTAAATAAGAAATGTTTATGTCTAAGTGCAAGAGTCTGAGCTCGGTTTTAAAGCTTTGGTAGGATGGTTCATTGAGGGAAATGCTAAATCATGCATGCCTGGGTCATTTTTTATTACGCATCCTATGCATATACTCATAGGCAACATTAAGCTGAAAGGCTGCATGTGATGTGCTACACAGGAAGAGATGATCCCCTTCTGAGAGAGGACTTTGGAGCTCGCGATGCTTGGTATCCTCAGTGTGAGTTCAAGCCGCAGTCACTAGAGTCACTGCGCTTGCTAAGTTGTCTGATAGGATGCAAGGTTCCCTTTGACCGGAACGTTTCAATAATATATGCTGGTTGTGTTCAAGCAACGCTCGAGGGTTTTGTGCCTTAGTTGAACCACTATGACATGACCACAGCTTTCTTTCCATTAAATCATCACTGACGATGTGGGAGAATAAGATGCATTAAAATATTGATTATTGTAGAGAAGAGTGTGCAGTTTATGCAGCGGTGTGAAAAGATTATAGAGTAAAGAGAAGCTGTGTCACCATGGAGCGTATCCAATCTGTCTAAAGTTCACACACAGACACACACACAAAAAGTATCCCTGCGGTACTGGGATGTATCTGTAGTTTTTTTTGGCTTTGATTTAATGTTGTGTTTTACAGAATATAATGCAAACTAGAAGTGATAGGGCTGCGAGCATGTCTTCCCATGCTACACACTGCTGGGATGTGCCTGTGGGTATGAACTACAGCCGCCTACCAGGGTTTCCCCTACCATTAGAAGACTTTAAGTGTTTTTGCACAGCTCCTAAGTGGAAGAAACAGAAAAAAACTTAGCTGAAATTTCTCCACCACTCCAGAGAAAAAACAGCCGCAGGGTTTCTTTTTTTTTTTTTTTTTTATTTAAAAGTGGGATCATGCATTATATGTGATGTATGAGCACTTTTGTTTTGTTTCTTTGTCAGAATTGTAGGTTTAACATTGTGCAGAAAATGCATAGCTAACTTAATACTGACCAATAAGAAGAAAAGACACTGCAGCTGCGATGTGACAACGCTAATCTTTGCATTTCATTTTCACTGAAGATTTCTCTAAGTTTTATGCTATAGAGCGTCACAGTGTTTCATTCATAATGGTATATTGTGACACATTTTATAAAAAAAAAAAAAATCTGATCCAGTGATTTGGATATTATACCCATCACTGGTGAGACAGGTGGGGGGGGGGTCTGGTATAAACTAGGCCATTATTTATACCGTTGGAGGACTCGTTGCTTGCCTTGGTAGCTCCTTGTAGTAGACACTCATGCTGGATCTGGCAACATCTAGTCTGGGGGGAAGCAGAGGTGATACGTACCACACTCTACTGCAGGGGTCACCAATCCTGGTCCTCTAGGGCTGGTACCTACATGTTTTAGATGTATCCCTCTTCCAATACACCTGATTTAAGGGATAAGCCTATCATCGAGCTCTGCAGAAGCCTACTAATGACTGTCAGGTGTGCTGGAAGAGACAAACACCTAAAACATGCAGGATACCGGCCGTCAAGGACCAGGACTGGTGACCCCTGTTCTAGTTTGAATTTGGTTGCAGTACCAGTTTTGTCCACAAACCTATATACGACTCCTTTAAGGCTTACAATTTCTAAATTATGACTTTTTTAATTGCACTATTTCAAATGTATTTTCAAAATATTATGACTTTAATAAAAGTACAGCGTTATTTTCATTAAATTATGAGTTAGTTTTTTTTTGTTTTTGTTTTTTTTTTAAATACGCCTTCAGTTTCATAATATTATGCTTTTATTCTCAAAATATTAGAACTCCTATGTGGCCCAAATATGCTGTTGTAGGTTCCTTACCCATAATAGGCAAGAAAAACACATGCAAGGTGAAAGGAACATGTATTTTGGAGCATTACAGCATCACTTTATCCCCATTATTTATACACATTATCCTTTTGAACATCATGCCTTACATTTGTACCATTACTTCATGGTACCTAACAAAGCAGGTCCACTCCCTGTTCATGCAGAGGTAGACCTTACTGACCATGTAGACCATATTGGACTTGGCCTCGCTGTCAGTGTCTTTTCATGTATTTGGAAATGACCAAAAATAGTCACTTGCCCAATAAAGGCATGAGGAAACAGAATACAGAACTAATAATAATTATCATTTTACTGCATAGTGCTATAAAGAAGAGTCTATCAGGAGTATCAAGAACACAACAGTGGCACTTATCTTTTATTTCAAGGTTTTTTTTTAATTCAGTGAAGAGCAGCACTGTATTAACCTTCTGTAGAGAATGTCACGACCTACTGATAGAGTACATCTTGTCTCCATTTGGTGGTCATCCACAGGGATGGAGAACAATTAGGCTATAAAAGGAAGTGGTCAACATTAGGAAACAATGCTTTTGTTTCTAGCCGTGTTATCCCTTTGCCACTTTTTTTTTTTTTTACATTTTTTTGAGAAGACAATAAAAGAAGACAGGCAAAACTGAGAGTCAATCGAAGGTTAATTGGAGGCAGAAAAATGTCAACCAATTTTACCGATCACCCACGAGGGATATGCAGCCCTCGGTGAAAAAGATGCTGGAATATCTCCACAGTATATTAGCTTCCTTTCCATAATGGCCTCCTGAAGAGAGTGGTGATGACATCTTTTCAGCGCTGTGTTTCCCCTCAAAGCATTTGTGTGCGCACGGACGACAAAGCAAGCATCTGTGTGTATTGGAGTACGTGTATATGCTTTACTGTGTTGTATGCTTTGTGTCAAAGTCAGTATTGTTATTGGAGAAGCAAACTCCCTGGGAACCGACAGGTGTTGGCACCAGATCTCTGACACCTCTGTGGTCACGCCATAACCATCCCCTGCAGTTAGTTCTACCACAACACTTGGTGGTTTGACAACAATAACCTCTCTGCTGAGGAATACAAATAGCATTCTGGGCCTGATACCTTCATGCATCATAAATAAAACAAATAAAAACACAGAAAATAATTGGACCTTGTCGGACTTTTAACAGTGAATGTCATTGGAACTGTTTTTGAATGACTTTTACAATGTGACTATGGACAAAACTGAAGAGGAGGATGATTCTTAAAGAACTTTCTGAGCTGTAAGGTAAAGAAACAGGAAATAAAGCGTATAGGAGTGTAGAGAGGAAACTGGATTGGCCGCCAGTTCAATAGAGCATGTTGAAAAATATATTTGAACATAGGAATAAACAATTAAAAAACGATCCCATCTGTGCTATGTCACTAACAGTGCTGTGCTCATTGGTCATAGCGTAAGGGGGCAGGAGTGAAGTTGAACTTCATCCTGCTCCTTTTCAAATATATTTTCATTTTTATATTGATTTTCTTGTTGTATTGGCTTTAAATGTTGATGATCAAAATAAACATTCAATCAGTCAAGTTCCTTCCAAGCTGTAATCCATTACCGATTACTTGTTGCTGTTATTTAAAGTAATTCCTTGCCTTACAATATTATTGTATCAGAATTGTAATGTGTTACGTGACTCCTGTATTACTTTTGAATTACAGACTCTCATCATAAATGGCATGTACGCAGTAGACCCCCTCCACCCCGAAGTTAAACAATAACCCCCCCAATACAAGAGATAGGAGAGCCTTGGGATGCACACATTTACGCCCTGAAGTATATAGTATGTGGACAGATAGCTCAGTAAGTAACACTACGGTCCACGATGCTCAAATCCCAGCAGGAACACTTGCATTATTTTCAACATTTTACATATTCACACAGAGGGCATGGTGCTGAGGACACTGGCAGTGGAAAAAGAATTGTAACTAGTCAAAGAAACGTTAGCTTACCTTGTCATTGCTGATCACAGGGGTCATGCTAACTAGCTTCTTAAAGCAGGGTTAGGGTTAGTAATGAGCATACGTCCATGTAGCCAATGTACTGTCTTCTACTGTCTTCACACATTAGCTGAACACCAACCGGAAATAACAAATACAACTTTCCTGACACATTTTTAATTCCTTAAGGTCTTGTAGTCTTGCTGTTGTTTCTTTTTTCCATTTTAACAATTAAATTATGGGCGAAAAAGTGTGTTGTAACACAAGTGCTATTGAACATGTACAGAGTAAAATATTACTGAAAACTGATTAGTAATGACTTTCACTACTGCGTTACAGCAAAAAGTCATATGTTACTGTAATAGATTACTTTTTTAACACATTACTCCCAACACTGGTTACCATCGAAGGGATATGACCAAAAATGGATATCATGATAAACATTACAGTATATCTGCCAAAATCATTAATTATCATGATAAATGTGAAATCTTTGTCTTTTCGAAACAATTTATCTTTTTTTCCATTGTTGGAACACTTATTTTTCTAGAACTCCAACAGTTAAGTGTTTGTCAAAACATGGATGACTGCAATGGAAACAACCCCAAAAAACAACCAAATATTTTATGCAATAATACACATTATGAAGCTGTCCACCAGTTGTTAGGCAATATACCATTAACTAGTGACATTTTGGTCAACAGACGATGCTGATACTGATGTTGTTTTCCATTTTTTTATTTATTTTTTGTTATTAACACAGAAGTCTTCATTATAAATAAAAAATACTGTTTAAAATCTTTCAGTCCTTCATATTATCAGTCAGACAAACACATTAAAAAAAACCTTTAATATAATTGGACATATTAGTAAGACAGTTGATCTGCTGATGTACGTAGATATTCTAGTACATCCCCAAAAATTATACAGTAATACTCAAAGCACTTGATTTGGAAGCAAACCGATCATGTACTGTATACTATAAAATATATAACCTCTATATATTATAAATATTTATACATTACATCTATATGCATCATTCATATTTGATTACCCAGCCCTACGAGTCACTGTTGTAATGAAAATGCTAATTTATGCATTTAATTTAAAAAAAAATTATTGATGTGATTGTCTGTCTGTGTTCTGTATGCTGTATACTGTGACACATTTTACCTTTATCAGAAAACTGCAGCTATTTTCATTACACTATAATTCTATATTGCTGTCAGGTTTGTTGAATAGATTTTCCAAAATGCATGAAATGTGTCTCTAGTTGATGTTATAACTGATCCCTATGTTAGAATTATTGAGAATTACTAAGGAAAAAAGGGAAATACTTAAAAAAAAATAACTGACTTGACTTACATTTATGACAGATTCATACAGTTGTGTTAGATTGTTGTTGATTAAATTGCTAAAATAACACATTTTCATGTTTTTCGCAGCCCTCTGAAGAACCCAGAGCATCTGATGCTATCGCTAGCTCTGAACTATTCTGTCACACCCTATAGTCTTTTTTGTGTCTTTGACAAAGGGCAACTTAGCCTTGATCTCCCTCTAAGGACCATGGAGGCTAATGATAATAAAAAGGATTACTCTTGGTATAAGAAAAGGTGCTGTAGTCCAGTCTTAATTGGTGAGTTCCCTTGCTAAGTTGATCTAGTCTTGAGGCTGCCAGTTAGTGAACTGGTCAATTAATCTTCCCTTTCTCATAATGAGGTGGGGGATTTCACATGACTGCTCCTTCACACAAAGACAGACAATGTGCCCAAAGGATCTTCTGTCCCTGCACCAAGTGACCTGACAATTAAAATATGTACCTCCCTACTTCCCCTTACCCACCAGGTGGCAAATTGGTCTGACCCAGACTCATATCAAAAGGACTAACCATGACTTCCAATCAACTTCACAGACACATAAAGGGGAAAAGGCCAGTATCCGCCATGAAATAAGATTGTTGTATTAAGACTTTTGGCCGCGTATTATTCTGCCGTCTTCATTTTGAGGTAAATGAAAAGCGACTTGTTGGATTATCCCCGCTGTGTGTCAGGAAGGTTTATCTTCTCAGAGGAAAAGAATGTGTTGTAGCTTGACATTAATTCGAAGATGCAGATGTGACAGTGGAATAGGCTTCATGTTTAGGGTTAAATGTGCTTGACCTTGTGCTGCACCACATGATTTGTGATTGAGAGAATAATAGTCACCAGCAACAAAGTCAGAAGGGAAGAGTGTGATCCAAGTTGTGATATGACCTTAATTCAAAGCTGATATGTTATATCTATGATAGAAAGAAAGAACGAAAGAACGGACGAACGAACGAACTAATGTTGTGTTGGAGCACCCTGGACTCATTTTAGGGACATGCACCAAACAGTTCTGCTGGCATAGTGATCTGTCACTAGACTAGACAAAGAGTTTGGAAAATCCACAAGTATTTTACTGAAAAAGAAAAATGTTTGTGTTTGTACAGTTTACACTTTAATGTTCTGAGATGTGTAATGGAAACAGGCTCATTGCAGCCACTGATATTGTTAAAATGTTCACCTTTGTTACCAAAATGTGTGTGTTGTTCTTAAAAAAAGTAACTTTATTGTCATAGTTGTAAGATAATTGTGCATTTCCTATTTTTATTTGGAAAAACATTGTCTCAGGGAGCAGTCTGGTTGAGTTTATTTGTATTACTCAAGCAAAAATCCAAGTTATTTTTTTTTAATTTGCACTACAAATTATTCAAGGAAAAGCAAAAAGTATTGTTACAATACTGATGTTTCTTTCAGTAAAAGTTATAATTGCACCACTGTTAAAATGTAGTTAGGGTTGAGGGGGGCAATTTTTTTTGTCCTCCAAAGGGCCGACCGACACACTGCGAGAACCACTGCTTTACCCTGAGGTGCAATAAGTAAATTCTTCATTGCTATGTTTGTTGGTTGCCAGTTCCATGAGTATACATTTTCATATTCCCTTTGTACATTGTTTCATTTTAGGTGAAAATACATGTGTTTTTTTTAAAGCATGAAAGATTTTTGCTTTTAACCCTTTCATGGATGACGTCCATATTTGTGGACACATAGTTTAAGCTCATTTTCCAAAGGGTTATAAAAGCAATATTATCCGAACCACATGGGGGCAGTCTCTATAGACCCTAAACAATACAAAGAAAAAAAGCATTATCTTAGTTTTAGAATTTGTTCTACTTTGTATTCTAATAAAGTTAACCTCCTAAGACCCAGCTATGGAGTTTCTGTCCAGTTTCACAGCTTCATACAACAAAACAAGCAAACAAAAAAACTATCCATCGCAAAGGACATTCCATAAAAATAAAAATAATACATCTGAAAAAACTGTTGCATCATCATGTTTACAATGTAGGCAATTTTTTGATTAAAAAAAAAGCCAAAACTTGTACTTTCCGTGGTCTGAGGAGGTTGAATATCTTCATAATAGAACCATATTGAAAAAATTCTAAATGGATGTGAACTTTAGCCTAATTATGAGTCACATAATGACTCTAAAAATATCTTGACAGTTTTTTCATAATTCATGCTTGAAAGGGTTAAAAATCTGCGATGCGCGATAATACCCTTTAAATAAAAAAATAACCCCAAACTATCCTTCCAGTCACAATTAAAGATATGGAAAAGAGTAGAACACGTGGCAGTGTTTAAGCGCTGCTGATTCACAGTAACAAGATCTTGGCTTTGAACCCGGTGGGGGTGTTTCTGAGTGGACTTTGCATGTTCTTGTGACATCTGCGTGGGTTCTCTAGGTATTTCCTCCCACTGTCCACAGACATGTGCCTTTGTAGGTGAACGGCTCAATCTAAATGGCCTGTAGGTGTGAATGTGAGTGAATGGTTGTTTGTCTCTGTATGTTAGCCCTGCATGGACTGATAGCCTCCATCATCCCTGCGACACTCTCGGGTAAAACAGTTCAGAAAATGAACAAATGTATGTAATCAGTATTATGTATGTATGTATCAGTATTTTGTTGGTGAAAATGACTGTTTGAAAATGTGCTTGAAACTTCCCTATTTTGTGATGTACAGTCATGGCATAGAAGCCTGCTCTTGTGACGTAGAATTGTGCCTTTATTGCCTCCGCCAAGGAGGTTATGTTTTCATCGGCGTTGGTTTGTCTGTCTGTTAGCAAGATAACTCAAAAAGTTATGGACAGATTTTCATGAAATTTTCACAGATTGTCAGAAATGGGGTATCCTACAGATGATTAGGTTTTGGTGGTGATCCGGATCACCGTCTGGATCCAGGAATTTTTTAAAGGTTTCTTTATCGTTGGGAGATAGGGCATGAGGTCACCTGTGCATTCAGCACCACCTAGGGGATGAAAGTACAGACACCGCCTTGGTGGAGGTCTGCGCTCTCCGAGTGCTTCTCTAGTTATTATTATTTTAGCACTATCGCGTTATTAATATTAATACCTAGGGACTGAAATTACATTGTTCTTGTTTTTCATTTCATTTCCCATCATGCAGTGTGGTACTGCACTTCCTGTCAACTGAGCAATGTGATTATAAAGCTGTTGTATTCCAAAATGACTGATATCTCCAAAACTATTGGTTCTATCAACTTGCCAAGATATTTAATGTGGACGTGGGACTATTCCTCAACTGTAGGTACTAAAAAACCAGATTTGCATAAAAAATACATTTTACTGCTTGTTTTAAGTTGTACCAAACATCATTCCTTGTACGATGGGTCAAACTGAAGCTGTTCTTTGGAAACACTGGACTCACAGACATCAAGTTTACATCATAAAACCACTTTCTTCACTGGTTCATGTTGTTTGTTGGTTTGAATTGGAAATAACTGTCATTCCCACTTTTTCATCTCACAAATCCCTCCCCAATCCACTCACCTGTCTTTCATCAGCATCACACACCTGCCCTTAATCACTGCTCACTCTTTAAGTTCACTCTCCGTGTCGGTTTGTTTCCGTGTCTCAGCCAGCTCGTTTCGTCAGTGCCTGCCTTCGCCTGATTCCAGTCGGTCAGGTATTCATCGGCAGAATTCCACTGCTGCTAAATCTTTCTTTGTATTTTACATGTCAATCCACGCTCTCTTCATTGTAATTCTTAACAACCCCTTCTGTTGCTAGTTGGACTTTGCACGTTTTCTCCATACATCCTTTTTGTGTGTTTTTTTTCTGGAGCTCAATAAAGACCCTTTTCTGTTTTCACCCCTGAGTCCCCTTGTGAGTTCTTATCAGCCAAGACAATAACATAGTAAAGCTTGACAGCAACGCAACAGAACAGGGACTGGACTCAAATTGGGAGAAATATACACACTAGTCAAAAGTCTGTGATCATTATGCCCGTCTGTAGTAATTACAAGGATGAGCACTTTTACATATGGGTCAATATATAATTGAGGGACTTTTTGAGTTCCCTTTCCAGGGTAACATAGTTGACAGTTTTGCTGTTTTTCAGGCCTAAACTCAACAGAACCATAACACCACCTGGCATTTTTACAGAAAGATTCTTCTAAATATCATCTATTCAAGTGAGTAAAATTAAAAAATTAAAGTTATTTATACAATATTGTAGGAACACTGTTGACATAAGAGTGCGATAAACACACCCTTGACACACACACACTATATTAAATAACTAAGAGGTGAAAGAACATACCCTGGAGTCTTGCTCGTATTTTGTTCAGGAGGAAATGACGACATGTGGAGCAGGTCATGTGATTATGAATTAACACACTTCCTTCACACGTGTTTTTGTAATGGGTAACTTAGATGAAAGCGATTTCTCAAACACAGATGCAACCTATTATTTTCCATTAAAAAATTGATATATTGGTAAAAAAAAAAAAATAAACGTCATGATTCTCAACTTAATGAAAAGAACACAATCAAAACACTTTTTGAATCAGCTCATTTTATTATTGATTTGCTAATTAGAAGGTGGTTGTTATTCAATTCGGATGGTTATTTAGTTGACATTTTAAGCATAACTAGTCATTCATTATTCATAATCATTTATAAATTAGTGATTGTTTCTGTAATTAAATAATTATGGCATTTTTAAAGACATGTTCATAATGATCATAAAAAAATATTTATTTTTTTTACTTTTAATGAAGATGTATGGTAGCTGTATCACATGGATTTCAAAAGTCCCTCAGTTATATATTGACCCACATATTGTTGATTACAATGTTTTTTATTACATTTTTCCTGAAACAGCTTTACTTTGTATGAAACGTTTGTCTGTATTTTAAATAATTTTCCATCTGACTACTACTTCTTGGTTGGATCATCACTGTGAATCCATTGACCTCCATTGACCTATTTGGTTAAATAAATTAACTAGTTAATGACTAGCTGGGCCATAACCAGGACAAATGCTGTGTGAATGCATGACATCACTAATAAACTGGCTTCTCAAATGAAAATGAAAATTTCAATTAAAACAGAAACACTACAGTATACTGTAGCTTGATTCTTAGAAAAACAACAGCTTCTATATATGTTTAATATCCAATGGGCAAAATGTTAACGTTGAGAACACTGATGGTGTAAACAAAACAAAACCCCGGCCATTATTCACCGTCAGTGGTTTGGAGTATCTTGGTTACATGTTCATGCTGAACCAGCTGATGACATTGTTTCAGTTCACTGCTGAGTGTCACTTGAAGCAATCCTCAGTGATCCATAACTTAACAGGTGCTACCATGCAGAACAGTGGCACAAACCAGGAATCAGTCCACTGACTTGGTGGCATTACCCTTGACATTTTGACACGACCTGCTACATTTCAGACAGAATATTTTAGAAATATCTGATTAGAACTGAAAAACAGTTCCGACCAAGGAAATGAAAGGTCCACACAGTCTTTTACTGGATTGTTTGTTCCTGCTTTTATCCCAGCTGTGTCTGTACTAGCCACATCAATTAGCCTGTTCAGCTGGAGCATAATGTTAAACTCTGTGTAAAGCACTAATAAACATATGTTCTGCGGTTGTCACGCCACAGGAAAATGTAGGAATGCGGGGGGTGTCTCTCCACTGAAGATGCTGAAACTGTGCCCAGTTGCAGGAAATGTATCATTTCTCTGAAAAATGGACGTTCCATCTGGCAGTTTAATTGGACTCCATACATTTTTTGAGCCACTTCAGCCAGAATCCAGTTCAGAGCTTGAACACTCTGATAATCAGTTGAATCCCTCTGTGTGAATAGAATTTAATGTTAATGTAGCTGAAGTCCCGCCCCTTCTAATTCTACTCTATGGGACATTATCTCAGGAAAATGTTGTGATTCAGTCAATGGCAAGATGATGAATTCTGCCATTGTCTACATCTGTGGTCCGTAAGGCCCCCTGTGTCCAAGGCCCCCTGCATATGACACTACATATGACATACAGTGTTTCCCACAGGACAGGAATCTATTTGTGGTGAGGAGGTCATGAGGGGTGTGGGAGGGTGTGACCAAGAAAAACGCATGAGTTTTAACACTTAAACACTTTCGTCGCATACAGTTGCATCGTTACTAACAAGCAGAACTGCGCTACTTACAGCACCAGCTAAGCGGCAGCAGCTAAACAAGTGTGACGTTGCTAGCCTGTTGGCTAACGCTGCTAACAGTGCGAGTTAATGTCTCTGCACATGTTGAGCTTCCAGCTACATTAACACAGACACAGGCTAATATAACATGAGTTATAGCTGTTTGGACCACTGTTTTACTTACCTTGGTCTTCCACCCCGGTCTTCTTCTTCTTCTGGTAGACGAGGTGTGTCTTCTATGGTTTTATTGGCGGAGCGACGATTTATACCGCCACCTACTGCACCGGAATTGTAATGACTAGCTAGTGTACATTACAATGCTTTTATGAGCGAGGTCAAGCCAAAAGTGAAAAAAATATTTGTGGCAGAAATTATTCATTCATGGCAGGCCGCCATGAATAAATGAACATATGGGAAACACTGAAATAAGACATATATAAAAACACTGCAGGGAAATGCACGTGATCATGGTGTTAAAATCTTCATTGCGCCAGAGTTAAGTCATTCGAAGCAGTTCAGTACTTTTATTTCTACGTACATCAGGAAACTATACCAAGGTCTGAAGGCCAAGGAGTTCAGTGGTGTGTACGGCCACACTACTGCCCCACACTGCATTTTTGGTCAATTTATCTATTTATTATTCTTGTATTTGGTCATTATTTTATACAAGTGAAGCACTTAAAAGATCAACTATTCGTGTACTTGCATAGTTGTTTTTCTAGATATTTTGTCATCAGAATATTGTTCTATTTTTCTTTTAAATGTTCCGTCACCGGCATCTCTCTAAGGTCTTCTACTCAACCACAGCCCCCTTGATGAGAACCACTGATCTATATCATCCACAGGTACAATGTTTGTCATTTGAAAAGATAATTTTACAAGTTAGGAAATTCAGACTCTTGACTTGTAGTTTGTTTTACCTCCACCATCTAAAACTTTTTCACCTTTTGAACTAAGAGGTGAAATGTGCTGAGGTAATGGCCATTTTGTTGTTAATTTGGTGTCACATGCAACTCAAGATGCCGTACATACAACCGTTACTTGCGTTTCCAAACTGCATTACAAAATAGGGCATCTAAAAACACTAAGTCACTTAACACTAAATAAGTACTATTGTCTGTCCATGCAGTAAAATCATTTCACTTGACAAGATGTCTTGAATTATTCATTCATTCATTCATTTTCTATACCCGCTTTATCCTCACTAGGGTCACGGGGGTCACATGGAGCCTATCCCAGC
>JAQQZY010000024.1:15125044-15139975 GCA_030068375.1 Ostorhinchus rueppellii | reverse complement strand
AACCCACGCAGACACGGGGAGAACATGCAAACTCCACACAGAAAGGTCCCAAGGTCCCACCCGGGAATTGAACCCAGAACCTTCTTGTTGTGAGGCACGAGTGCTAACCACTGCACCACCCTGTCTTAAATTAAGTAAGAATCATCTTGACTTTGACAGAGAAATTTAAAGAAAAAAAAAACTCTCTATATTCATCTCTCACCATTGACCACTGTGTATATTTTTTTCTAGAATTAAAGCCCATAAGTCGACAACCAGAGGGGGGTGGGACTAATCATTACCATTATTATATCTTACCAGTGTATTCCTGATTATCGTAATCTAGCAAAGTAAAGCCAGGATATCGATAAATAACCATGAAAATGTGTCACAGATCAAACCAGTAGCTGTTCTCTTCACTCTGCCATGAATATGATTATTTAGTAGGTGTAAAGTCATGATGCAGTAGGAGATTTATTGATTGTAATGCATTCTGATTTTTACATTTTTTTTATTCTTGTTACACCGTTGGAGGCTGGCTCAAGAGTCAAAGAAAAGAAAAATTCTGAGCACAAAAGAACCATCCAACACCTGCCTAAATGTGCGCATAAAGTACAGTACTAAATTCAGGACCACAGTCTCTTCACATGTTTTTCTGAAATCTCAAAATTTCCTTTTCAGGGACATTAAATGTGTGATCATCAACACCTTGTAAAAGGTGTTTATAAAAAGCTATGAAAGATAAATTCAGTGAACAAAGTTACTGATATTTTGCATTGTTGTAAGTGCTGTTTTTTTCAATTTGAGTTTGTTGATGACAGTCTTTAATATCCACAACAAAGTGACCGACACCCTCTACCTTAGCTTAAATCCACCCCTGAAGTTTAACTGAACTAAAATCCCGTAAATATTAATACGATTTGTCCCCATAACAAAGGAAAAGAGGTTATTTCTGCTGAATTCTCACACCACTAGTTTGTTCCCCAGACCCTGTGATTGAACATCACCACGCATCAGCTCCCATCACTGTCTGTGCTGTAATATATCACAGTAAATGTACTTGAAAGTAAAGAGAGAGTTGAATAAAAGTAGTGTCAGTGGCTGCTCTGAGGTCAGCAGTGCCCTTCATCGATCGCTTCCTCTGTGATTAAGGCAGTAACAAGCTTGATACCAAAGAGAAGAGCAGATGGCAGAGTCGGTTCCTCAGCCAGTAGGTGGTAGTCATATTACATCAATGATTTGGATTCATTCACAGGATTAAAAATGCATCAAGGAGGGAACTACCTCACTCAGTATCTGCTCCCAGATTTAGGTCTGGATCACTGAAGACACAATTCTGTGTCACTGTGTCTTTGTCATAATTCCAACCTGATGTATCCCGTATCTCTTGCTACGTGTGTGACACCAGGCTCATGAATTATGCGCTATTTTGGCAAGAAATGGGGAAAATTTCTATGAAAACTTGAGGCAAATTAAATGTCATATATTATATTAATAGAGCAGCATCCATAGGAATCATACTGTGCATACATTTAATATCTTTACAACAACAACAACAACAAAAAAAAGAAGCTGAGTTGTTTTTCTTGTGAATACTATATTGCCTGTAACAGAATACAAACTTGACCTTACTCATTTTCAATTTATGGTGACTGAATTGTTCAAATAGCAAAACCCCTGTGAGGGATGATTTAATAGTGAGAGTACCCTAAGTATAGGTCAAGATCAGAGTCAAGTTTTTTTGGCTCTGTCTTGTGGAGTACAGACTCCACGGAGAGTAATTATTTGTGGAGGGTTTAGGGCCCTGGGGGTGACAGAGTGGGCGGGAGGGGCAGAGGGTGCGCTGAAACGGAAAGAACGCCAGTCCCACTCACGGTTGATGCTCAGTGAATCTGAAAGGTCATGTCATGTTTTCTGGCAATTGACTCGATTGGTTTGGATTCTGCAACATAAGGCTGGGACAGTGTTGTGTGTGTGTACGTGTGTGTTTATTTGTGTGCGTGTGTGTGTTTCTGCACATTTGCTGGGAAATGTGCCCCTGGGTTATTTTTTGCATTGACCTTATTACCCTGCACAGTGACGAGCTTGCCACATAACTTGCTCCCTCTGACTCTAACAGACATACATATACAGATACAGATACCACGTTTTTTATTGGTACCGATCCATAGAAAACTTTTCAGAAATTGGTGAAATATATTGACAATACGCCCTTATTAACCCAGTGCTTCTCTAATGCATTAAAAAAAACATATTTTTAAAAATTTACTTGTAACGCCTTTGAATCCATCATGACGAGGCATTTTAATTATATACAGAAATGATTGATATTTAGGCTACAATACATATCGTATACAGGAGTTACAATTTAGTATGCTCAATATATTGCTTTTTTTTTTTTTTTTAAGCTATCACAAGTTAAAGAGTACACTGTAGAGGGATCAACGTTTGCATTAATATAGAATGAGGACCACACATGATTCTCTACCACCTACTAAAATATAAAAAATATGGAAATTGTCTGGCAATATGTTAGTATTTAAAGACCAAAAGTGGCTGTGGGTGCAGTGTGTGTGTGTGTGTCTCCCTTAATGAAAGACGACGACAGCATTAGCACATTTAATTAAGGTTGATCACAATCATCAAACACAGACAGCTTACAACCAGAAGCTAGCTTATACACATTGTAAATTCTGTGCCGCAGCCTTTAAGGATCTATCCTCAGATATGGCTTTTGCCTTGCAGCCATTCTGTGCAAGTAATTTACCAGAACAATGTAATCTTAACCTCTCCCCTTTATTCATCATCTGGGAGGCTCCACTTTCCAGCTCTAAATAAAGAAACCCCGTCAGCATGAGAAAGAATTGTATTTATATATATATGATGTGAAATGGAGCAGTTGATTAAAATCTTTGGTGTAATTTCATAAAAAGTGTAAAGGGTTTGTGTATTAAGATGCTTAGTAGTATTTTAAACTTGGAGTATCTTATTGACACCAGGACTGACATAGTGTGTGTGTGTGTGTGTGTGTGTGTGTCTTATCAGGGTGTCCTTGTTATGAAAAAGTAGAATAAAACCAACCCAAAAAAAAAAGAAAGGGAAAAAAAGGAATGAGTGTATCCCCTAGGCGACAACACACTACATGCAGTTTTACCAGTAAATCCTTTGCTAGCCTTCACTCTGCCATGCCTACGCGGTTGACTCCTGCACTCCAGCGGATCGGTGGCAGAGGTCCAGAATCACTTAGATCATTTTACCCGGGGCACAAAGGGGGCAGAGAGGAGCCACTGACCCTGTGCTCATCAGGCAGGGCTTTACGCCTCGCTGACTTCCCTGGTGTGACATTTCTTCTGTATTTGCCCCCTCCCAACGCCTCCCTATGTAACCACCACTGCAGTGCATAAAAAAAAAAAAAAAGATCATTGTCTGTAGAGATATCAATCAAATGAACAGCATCTGGGGTCAATCTGCTGTCAGTGCTCCCCTTTTGCTGTCCCAGCTCTCATGTAAAGTGACAATAATGACAGTATGTCAGAAATGTTACCAAATGCAGCCGGTTAATGCAAGACGACACTTTGAATCCAAGTGTTCTCAAACAAAGATAACCTACCTGTCTCACTCACAATACCCACAACACACTACAAGACCTTTACATGTTATGTCGCTTCTCTCAGTATGATTTGTGAGTGTGGATGCAAACCCCCCCCCCAAAAAAAAAAAAAACCTAGAACAAACACACCCCCTGTTGTGGGTCACACAATGATCATGACATTATTAAAGGATCAATTGTGCCTTAAAACACCGCCTCTCCTCCGTGGGGATATGTAGTAGAACAGATGGGGCTTATGCAGAGCGGCTTTAATATCTATTTAAAGTGCTTCAGAGACAATGATCTAATGAGACATTTACATTTTGTTCAGCTTGGTTGAGAAAGCTCAGACCAAAGCAACTGTCATCTGATATTTCCTGCGTAAATGTCCTTAAATTTAACTGAAGCACATGGCTAGTATAAACTGATACTCTGTTGTTTATTATTATTATTAATTTATTTGTGTGGGAAAGAAACCTACATGTGTTTTCTCAAATGTTCTGTCCAAAATTGTTCAGAAAATTCTAGTCTTCCCTACTGCATAGTATTGTAATATTTTGGATCCAATATTCACCATTTTAATGATGTTGTAGCATCTGGCAGTGAGGATGCAGATTGTAACCATCAAGCTTGTCCTCCCCTGTGGTAGACACTGAAAAATGGGGAAAAAAAAAAAAAGTAGTGATGCAGTGCCTCATGCATGCGTCGTTATAATAGTTAAACAAATGCCTTTGCTGATGTTGATACCAGTGTTTATTATTTCTATCATGCTAAGCTCCCAGTTGATAATCAATGAGCTTGGTTTAAGTTAACTTAAATCAGGTTGGTTTAATTTTGGGTTAGAGTTAAGGTCAGGGTCTGTCCATCAGAGGTATGCAAAGGTATGCACACAACACAAGCTATAAGCAATTCAGGAAAAAACTTGTTGGTATCAGACTCAACTGGACTTAACGCTGCTGAAACAGAGCAAAATGGACCACATCTGCAGTCAGATACCATGGATGGGTTGTATATAGACAGGGAGTAAAACAGAAATATCCACTGCCATTAGTGAACAGCATCTTATTGGACAATGGTGATGCATCGTGCATCCTTTGAGAATAAAATATATGTCCTCAAATATATATTTAATAGAATTAAAGGGATAACTCTACACAACCGTTAAAACATCAGAAGTTGAAGATTTTTACCCTGCAATTCACGAGGATGCGGCTGTAGAGTGCATGTATAAATAAAAAGGTACAGTAAAGTTGGACGTTGTTGCTATCTGTAAGCTGCTGTCAAGGGAGTTGTGAAGAGGGAGTTGGGAAGGTAAGAGCTGGGACAAGCTGTGCTGGGATCAACACGTGTCTGCAAAAGCCTCGAGGTTCCACAACAATCTGTTCCAGTTGGTTCACTCTTGTGCTGTGACCTCAATTTTTGACTGCTGTTGAAGCGTCCGTGCACTCTGGTTTGACACAAGAGCAGTACAGGCAGCTCTACACCCGCCCCTGCCGAGCAGAGGGGGGGGGCAGAGTAAAAGAGCCGCTCCAATATCAAACTCTGAAGCTGAGGAGGAACACTGAAACTACCGTCCGCTCATCCTGGACTATGAGAGCATCTCCAATTTGGCATTCCAATGAAATGACACTTTCAATTGGGGTCAATTGGACCCCTGCCTCTGGATTTCAGACAGCTTCTCTGCCTAGGGGTAATCAAGGGTTGTGGTTATAATTAGAGTAACAGGCTTTTATACTGCAGTTCAAGCAGTGCAGATGAAGACTGGAGCAACACTAGGGGTCAGTGGCAGCCCATGTGATCATGTCGTGAAGAGATTAGGATGACCTAATGATCTTATATAGTGAGCAATGTTAACACATGATCTGCTTTTAGGAAGTATAAGTTATGTAAAGTGTGGCATTAACTAAAAAACCCTGCATTTTCTCCTACTTCATTAATATTGCTTTTGAATGGACCGAACAGCAGTGAAAATAGAGTATTTTACAGAACGATGGGGCTGGGCAACATGGGTCACAAAATGAAATCAAAAATGTTTAAAATATTGTTTTAGTGTAGCCCATGATGCATATTTTGTTGTTGTTTACATAAATATAAGACTAATAAGGCTTAAAAAACTAAATTTTTTTGTTAAAAAAATATGCTGCATATAGTACTAACACTCAACAGTGAAAGTGTCAGTTTGCCTGATTTGTTTAAAAAAATAATTAAAAATGAATTATTGGGGAAACATGTTCACAATTTACATTTTTCATTTTGCTTGAACCGGAAATACCTCCAGGGTTAGCACTGGTCTCGGTTTTAGCATTTTAGACATTTTCCACATTTTTAAGAAAGCAAATTCTTGATAAATGGAGTTAATTTGACATACTGCATCATGGTTTACTTGTAACATTACTTTTGTTAAGCTAGCTGGTGGATTATTTAGAGTCTCTGTGCGCTGATACTGTTCATTTAGCCCACTTTAACCTACAGGAGTTTGTGTAATGTGTTTTTCTGACACCGATTTCCATCACATTCAACTGAAAATATGTAAATGTTCCGTAAGCCTGGTCTCATACTAATGCATCGGAGCAAAACACGACATCAGAAATCTTATTAGACGCTATGCATGACAGGCTGCCACAGACTAGATAATTAATGGGATACACTGTTTTGACCATCCAGTATACTAAGATATTGTTTTTGTATTAAGTGAATGCGCTATCTTAAATACAGTATGCTTTAGATTGAGATGTGACTGATCCTAAACCAGAAAAAAAGCTGTTTTCTTTTTTTAAATTCAACAGCACAACAATCATCAATTTCTTGTAGTTTCGTCTCTGCTTGTTTAACCTGTATTCTTTTTTTTTTTTTTAATATAAACTCAGCTCTTGTAAAAGGTTAATGTATGCCTTTTTTTTTATTTTGTAAGAACTACATAACCTTTCCACTTTATCATTTAATAACAAAAATGATGTTGTGGGTTCTTATGGCTCTTCGTTACTTCCTCGACTCCCTCTTAGCGGGACGGCAAAACATCTCTGCCGCAATGACATGGTGGTCTAGTAATTATCTAATTGTTCGAGCTATGTCTTTCCTTGATTTATGGTCTTGTATCAGTGGCTGACCTGATTTATAATGAGGTTCCCCCACTTGTGAAAATATGAACCTGAATTATGTGGCACCAGTCCAATTATTTCTTTGTTCGGCTGAGGCTCCTGTCGACATTGACGGTGTGCATCACAAATAGCTGCCATTGAAGCTTTCACCTAATAACAATAATATGATCCATCATTTTAGATTGGCCCGATCACACCTCCCACCATGTTACCTAGTTCATCTATCACTGTGCTGATGCCCCCTTATCCCTTAGGCTTGTAATCAAATATTTTCCTCTAATGGATTATTGGTAGTTCATCAGTTTGAATTTTTTTTTTGTTGTTGTTTTTTATAAAAATCAGATTTAGCTTCTCACCTGCCAGCCACAGTGTATGATATAACGGCGTGTCTGGAAAACCACCGCCGCTGCATCTGAGAAACAGCTCGACTGTACCTTCCATTAATCCAGTCGGCCTCCCATTATCAAGTTCAGGCCACAAAGTCAAAAAACTGGGCACTAAGTGGAGCAAGTTGCTTGGCACAAGGACAAAGTTGACAGAAAACATAAGGCCCCCACACACTGTCTGGACAGCAGGAGGCCGCGAGTACCCGGGTTGAAGAATAGACCCAGCCACAAACACATCCACTATACAGATGAGCTGCCCTCTTCAAATTAGCACCGAGCACGGAGACTGCTGCTGGTGTCTGATGAAAAGATGCACGGCTGCCACTATTTGTGCCGCTAAGGCATTCATCAAATTAATTACTGGTGGATCCGAGCACCTCTCTGATACCTCTTTATTTTGAGTCCGGTAAATGGGGACTCAGACTAGTGCTGACAGAGAGGCCTAATACACCCAGTCTTTCGCTGCACATAATTAATTGAAATCTTTGCTAGCTTGACAAATTGGAATGATGAATCTATCTTCTATGAATAGCTTAAGAAAAAAATGCATAATCAGTCAAAACCATACAGTAGAAGCAACATCTCGCTCTCTCTGTCTTACTCACTCAGTTTCTGTCTCTCTCTCTTTTGCTCTCTGCAGTATAGTGATCCATTAGGCTGCAAAAGCATGGCTGCTTGAAAAGACTTCCCTCCCTTCCACCGCCTCGATTGATAACTTTGGCTTCTTACTTTAATAGAGCGGTCAAGGTGGAGAGTTCCTTTGTATAGTTCAATAGAATTGGAGAAAGCATAAATCAAACTACCACTGTTTCATTGCAGTAGAGATGGACTGTATTCCCTAATATCTTAAACTGTAAACACACTTTTATCACTGATTTATAATTGAGGGAATCTCAGCAAAAAAGTGTAGGTACTAGCAACAGAGCCTTTCAATAATACAATATATAATGCCTTTATAAAGTTCTATGTGGTCTATATTTTGCTTAAAATACTTTTTTTTTTTTCTTTTTTACAGTTGTTAATCCCACTATATGTGCTACGCATTCGTATTAGGGCTGTGCAATTAATTTAATTTTGATCACAATTTCGATTTTGCTGCCAAACGATCTCAAAACTCATAAAATCGAGTTGAAACGATTTTTCTGTTTTTCTTTCTGCATTTTCTGAGAGATGTGCATGTGCAATACATTCCATTCCATTGCAAAACAGCTGTAAAGTACATATTTGTAGCCAAAGTTTATTTTTAATTTGAATGTTTTACATTAAAAAATCAATAAGTGTTTTTTGAGAGAGAAATGCTGAATAAATGCATTGTGAAACTCAAAATTAATTGTTTGAATAATCGTGATTTCAATATTGATCAAAATAATCGTGATATTGATTTTTTTTTTCCCCCATAATTGAGCAGCCCAAATTTGTATCTTATAATGGAATTTAAAAAAAACGTGTAATTCCAGACACATGAACATATTAACTTCCCATGTCATATATTTTGCCAGTTTCTAGCAGGTGCTGTCACTTGTAGGCGGTATTTGATAAAAAATATGATGTACACTTTGAGGATATACATGTCTGTTAAAAAATGCAACCTTAGTATTTAATTATTTTTAGTTTTATGCGATTATTTCAAAGCTAATTAGCATTATTTTAGTATTCATAATAGATTCTTTAACTTACACGTTTTGCTAAATTGCTGAGTTTGCAACATGGTGTGAAAAGTCACAGAAATGTGTGGCATAGTTTGATTGTTGTTGTAAAAAAAATGGCCCACGTGTGAGATTGTTAAAATTTCAAGGGTATTATAAGGGAGGACAACACCATCATAAGTGCCAGAAGATGAAATATCACATAAAAAATATGCACAGTAGTCTGTATGTGCACATGTGTTTTTCCACATGTATGTGTCTGTGGGTGTGTGTAAATTGAGAAAACACCGCATGTGAAGGTTGCTGCTGTGAAGGACATATCTTGTCTATGGTAAGTAGCCATCCTTAATAGGTTTTGGTTTGGATGTGAAATATTGGTGTGCCAAGTCAGTATGTGACATTACTGTTGTCTCTAGGGAAAAGTGCAGACTGATCTGAGTTCAGCAAGAAGCGAGACAGGATATGGGGCTAAATAAAGGCTCAGATAGATGAAACTGTAACACAACCTTACAACCTTAAGACAATCACTTCCCTCCACCTTATATGACATGCATCTTCATCTTGTTTACAATTTGGTTGCTGCCTACAGTATGAACATGAAGGATATTGTCATCCTGGAGGACACACATTCTAAAATAAGTGATTTTAGCTTTGCCAGGTGTAAAATATTGGTTAATTTTTGTCCATTATTCTGACACATTCCTCATTTTATTCTTATTTATACGCATCTGTAATCACCGATTTAACCAAGTTCCATCTATCAAGAACATATCACATTTTCACTGTAATTTCATGACAAGTGACAAAAATATTGTATTCTAACTTCATAAGCAGCAGTGTATTTGTTGTATTTGTATATAGGGGTGTTTATGCCACTTTTACACAGAGATCCTGGAAAAAAGATGAGATGGTGATCCCACCTTTTTTCTATCATTGACTGATTACTTCAGGCAATCCAAAGGAGTAACAGAGGTGAGACAGGCTGGACTTTTACACAGCGGACCAGAATTAAAGGCGCAGTGACGCAGCACAGCATATTGTGTGACGTAAAACTTGTGTGTTGGAAATACCCCATCCATAGGTCCTTTGCTAACCTCTCCAGAGTCAGCCCATTGTCAAGGGACGATTTGAGTCTCTGGACGATATAAGTCGTGCATGTGTAGATGCATTTATCTGCGTTGGACATCTGTTACAACTCGCTACAGTAGCCTCACTAGCACAAACCACTCACTACCCACTCGATTACCCTCCACCGCTCTGGATAGACTCTAAGCTGTGAAATAAACTGAAAGTTGGCTGATAAGTTGAGTCTCAATCACTTCTGATCTCTAGAAAGATGCTCCTTGAAGGTAAAGTCAAGTCTCTGTACTTTTACATAATTTGACTACAACAGTGATTTGTCCTAGCAAGGTTACCGTAGCGAGTCGTGACACTTGGCAGAAACAAATCCTTCTATGCATGTGCGACTCACATCATCCAGAGACTCAAATCGTCCCTTGACACCCATCTTTCATTGTTCCACAAACGTTAGCAGCTCGTGTATCTCGGCGTCTCCCCAGTTCACCGTCTTTCTGGTTGTGTTGTTGTGTTTGTTTACTGGCCTGCGCTCATTTTTAAATCCCCTCGGTGCGGGAGTTGCACATGTAATAAGTCATCAAAACGTCACACCTTGGTTGTTCCTTTTTACATAGCGTTCCAGAGTCATGAGTCGCAGCTCTGTTACTACCTCCAGAAGCGTTAAAGATCCGTGACAGAGTTGGGACCAAATGAGCCACCATTTCGTTTACACAGACGTTCTGGAATAAAGGCAAAATATTCCCGGAACTAATGTGCTGTGTAAAAGGGGCTAACGATGCTGTGACCTCAGCCACTGTGGGGTAGATAGTTTTATTTTATGAAGGACAGAAGACTCAGATGAAGTGAGACGGGGAATGATAGCCAACGTCATATCAGGACATTGCGATGTTCATGAACTTCTTAGTCACTCTGCAACAGTGCTTAAAGTGAAAAGAAGAACATTGAGACACTTAAAAAACTTTGTCTTGAACTTAACATATGATCCATTTCAGAAACAAGCCCAACTTGACTATTGTATGGATGCAGTGATTATATTAATAACTTTCAGTCAGTAAAAATCAGTTCATGAGATTGGTTTATTAATCTAGTGTGTATTTTACTATCATTATCAGCAGAACTCCTCAGCAGGAATCAGAATTGCTCACTTTTTTTTCCTTTTTTTTTTTACAGCTAGCTTTATTTTCAGTGCAAAATCTATTATTTATTTATTTTGGCATTTATTCCTTTTTTCATTCATCTTCTATACCCGCTTAGTCCTCATTAGGGTCACGGGGGTCGCATGGAGCCTATCCCAGCTGCTTAGGGCGAAGGCGGGGTACACCCTGGACAAGTCGCCAGTTCATCGCAGGGCATTTATTCCTTTTAGTCAAATGTTAAGTTCAATAGTTATCGAATTTATAATGAAGTCAAAATTAATACATTTAACAAGTAGTCATAACAGCATATTTCAACTTTTCCTGACCTCTATTTCTTTATTTTCCAAAGCACTAACCCTGTTATCAGTTAGTCTTTATTTGAATCATTGATGCAGACACTAATTTATAATTTCATACAATATTTTTTTTTTTTTCTTTTAGGAGGTAGAAAGCATGTGTTTTGCAAAGATTTCTATTACACTTTTCATCATGTGCAGTACGTGGACTTGCTTCCCTCTAAATCCAGTTTCCTCCCAATTATTCAGCTAATAAGTAAGAGGCCAAGTTTGAATAGTGACATGCTTAGTTAAAAAAAAAAAAAAAAGGCTGCAGGAAGCTGAAGGTTTTACTTGTTTTTAAAAGTCTTGGTTCTCTGAATGAAGTGGTTCTTTGATTGAAATCCTTGCCACAGAGCGTGACATGGGCATTTCCTCTTCGTTCTCTTATTATCAGCTGAGCCTGTGGTGCACAACCTAATCCCTCTTCATCAAAGCGGTGTGGGCAGCAGTCAGCGAGATGTGACCATCAATTAATCACCCACTACCCCCTGACCAAGCTCAGTCCCTGCACAGATGTGAGGCCTCATTGGTTTTAAACACTCTCACTGGGAGATCTGCTGCAGATGTAGGACCACAAACTGTTTTCTTTCTTTTTTTTTTGTAAGGGGCTTCTGTGGACAGTGAAGCCGTCCACAGTATGAAAGTCAGGCTACTGAGAAGAGAGGTCAGTGTGAAAGAACTCCATCAGATTAACCTCAGAGCTGAGCCTTAACTACAGCTCTGCCTTTATTTTAATTGAAAGGCATGCTGCATTTTTCTCTTGCATTGTCAATATGCAAAATCTCATTTTGTCAGTTCCGTTTCTCTTCTAAGATGCTGCTTTGTGGACACTCTGCTGTCATATTGAAAATCTTCGGCATATAAACCAATTTCCCCAAAGTCCCTATTCCATACCCAGCCTCCTCTGTTCTATCTGTTCAATCTCCAACACACAAGGCAGAAAAAACACCTACTTACTCACCTTACGTTTCATTATGATGCAAGTAAATGTCATTTCAAAGTGGATTTTTATTCAGTCTTATGTGCTTTAAACGCCAAATGCACTATACTTTTTTGCCACCTAGCCATATAATATGCCATGTAAATTTAAGCATCTCAAGACCAGTAGCTTACAGCACTGCAGAACAGGAGGGTTGCAGAGTTCATAAATGAGTAAGAATCTCCAAATGAGTTTGGTGACCTCTTAAACTCCATGAAATTAATATAAGCAGACATCCCACAAGCTGCAGGCTACTGCAGAGCTGGGGAAGATCACTTAAGCTCTCTGAGTTCCATAAAAGTTTTATAAGTTGACTTTCAAGGTACATTGTAACTGCCTATTGGTGACGACAGGGAGCAATATGGAAGCAAACAAACCTTTACTACCTTCACTTAACCCCACATATGAGTACGAAGAAGAAGAAGAAGAAGAAGAAGCTTACTTGGCTACATGGAGAACAAAGCCTCCATCTTAATATATATCACAAAATAAAGGTTGAGTATGTGGATAAGTGCAATGCCTTCCATATCCCTCCTATATATTTTACACCTGCTGAGTTTCATATTAGCTAGAGGGCTACCAGAGAAAACTAAATTAACTGAAAGAACTCAATCATCCTGCTTAATCAGAATATTCCCAGAGGTTGTGTGCATTCAGAGGTACTTAGAGTACGTAGTGTTTTATTTATTTATTTATTTCTCTTAGATTCAGACTATAGCATTACTTATAAGAACAATTAGCGCTGAATATAGCAGTGACCTCATATCTGCCCAAAAACTATAGGCTTTGAGATATGATATTCAACTCTTTTACTAACTTGTTTCTTACTGCAGCACCCTCACATAGCTTTTTTTTTTTTTGTACCTGGAGATCCATATGAGTTCATCTAATTACTTTCTTTAGCCTGGAAGGGTATATGTTAACTGGGTGTATGTTAAACCACTGTAGTTTGCTCCACTCTCATGAATCTTAATGCTATTCTCATGAAAGGTGCTGTATTTAATCTCGAGTGTCCCAGAGTGTGACTCTCTGAGCAGTCGGTGGGATACTAATCTGAACACGCCTCTGGAAATTAAGAGAGAAAATTGGCTGCTTAAATATGATCGAGCAAAGGGATGCTTTGGGTATTTGCTGAGGTTATCTAGTGTTCAGGAGCTGGCCCAGGTTAAGCAGCGTGTTTTTGAGGAAAATGGGCCAGTAAGATAAATGGGGACACTAAAATGTATTTAATGAGGATGAAACCGTCTTCTCCCATAAGGATGTACCCGTGCTTAATGAGTTTTACCCCCCAACCCTAAAAGGAGATTTTCTGGAATAATCTACCAAGCTGCAAATTTGTCAGGACTGTCGGATGTTTTCAACAATTGGAGGAAGTGTCTTCCAATAGTCGGCACTTCACACTGCTGTTGATCCAGTTAAATGGTAGAAGGCGTGAAAGGTCATCAAATGTAAATGATCTAAGGATGAACATCACAGTTGAAGTTTAATCATCAGCGTACCGTCCTACAGTTCAGACTAAAGTGTTGGGGAATATGAATAACTTCACAGGTAATAAAAAACGCTTTTCATTCCGTGTCGCCTGATGTAAATGATGAATATGTAACCGAGGGGTGCTATGATTGTGAATATTTAAAGGCCAATAAAATAACAGTGAAAGCAGATACTGATTAATTGGCTGACATCACTCCTAGCGATGGAGGTGATCTTTGATTTTATTTGAAAGTGAATAATTATTGGTCAAAGTCAGAGTAATGAATACTTAAATAAATCTGAATCGCTGATGATCAAACTTAAAGTGTTTTATTAATTCACCTGGAACTGAACATCAAACCACAAAACATGTAGCTTATTCTTGGCATCACTTGATTTTCAATTTTTTTTTTTTTTTTTAATTTTTGTGAGTGATACCAGAGAAGCCAAATGTTCACCATCAGTCTCTTTCAGAGCCACGTTCTGCTGATGCCAACCACCGTAGTCAAAACAGCCGTTCATATTATCTGTATAAGTAATTTTAACTCTTTCATGCATGAATTATAAGAACCTTCGTCAAGATTTTTTCTTGAGTGTTTTTATTTCTCATTCATGAAAAAAAAAGCAATGTGATCGAGTTTTTTTTTTTTTTTTCAATAATTAGAGCCAATATTGAAATCACAAGTGCACTTTCAGTCAGTACACTGATGGCCAGCTAGCTCCTCCCAATTATGTGAACTTTTGGGGATTCTCATTTTGCCTTATTTTGTTATCCAGTAAACCTGCACGAAAATAAAATAAAGATGACCATGTCCACACACGACGTCACTTCAGTATAGAGTTGGTAACCTGCAGATGACACATTGAGGAGTATACTGACAAAAAACCTCCCAAAAATATTAAAACCAATATTTTCATGGATAAGGAAGCCTAACAAGGCAACCAACATGTGAGAAATGAATTGGATGGTAGTTAATTTATTTTTTTTTTAAACCAACCTGTTAACATAATAGATGGGAACAGAACATGAACACAAGAGGAAGGTTAAGAGCCTGTCCTGTTGAAAACATGGCATCCTACTAGGACTGCTCAATTAATCGAATTTTCAGAGGTTCTCAAAATTCATATAATCGAGGAAAAACGATTATTTGATTTCTGTTTTTTTCTACTACTGTGCTGTACTCACATCACGTAACTCTGTGCTGCTGTACGACTAGCGAACCATTCAAGCTA
>JAQQZY010000024.1:15103060-15113768 GCA_030068375.1 Ostorhinchus rueppellii | reverse complement strand
TCAGCCCTGTGATGAACTGGTGACGTGTCCAGGGTGTACCCCGCCTTCGCCCTTAAGTAGCTGGGATAGGCTCCATGTGACCCTAGTGAGGAGCAGGTTCAGAAGGTGAATGAATGAAATATTACTTTATTAATTTCTGCCACATTTTGGCACATTTTTCATTGAAAATTTGTAGACTAAGTTCAAATAGATTCAGCTTAAAAAAAAAAACCCATTGCATTTGCAGTGTTTTGTGACTTTAGTCTGGATATTGACCGATAATTTCACATTCAGTAGATGTATAAAAGTGACTTAATAAATACTAGATTTGATCATATAAAAGGCTACTGATTGATTGCATCACACACATGTCACATTAAATTACACATAATCTATAATGTTTTCCATTACTTTCACATTGAAAGACAGTTATGTTGTAAATTTGTGCCCTGTTTTACACTTTTTTTTTCATTGAAAAACTAGAGACAAAGTTCATATGGATCTAGTTTTGAACAGGAATTGCATTTGATGTGTTATGACTTTAGTCTGAATATTGACCCATAATTTCACATTTAGATGTATGAAAGTCATTTAATAAATACTAGTCAATTATATAAAAAGCTACTGATTAATTGCATCACATTCAAATCAAATTGTGCATAATCTATAATATCTTACATAACTTTCACATACAAAGTCAGTTACCTTGATTTGTGCCACATTTTACACTTTTTCTTTTTTTCATTGAAAAACTAGAGACAAAGTTCATATGGATCTAGTTTTGAAGAGGAATTGCATTTGCAGTGTTATGTGACTTTAGTCTGGACATTGAGCCATAATTTCACATTTATTAGATATATAAAAGTCACTTGATAAATACTAGATTTGATTTTATAAAAGGGTACTGATAATTGCATCACATTCAAATCAAATAACACATAATCGATAACATTTATATTAATTTTACATACAAAGTTAATCACATTGTTAATTTGTGTCACATTTGACACTTTTTCTTCATTTTTTCTTTGAAAAACTAGACAAAGTTCATATGGATCTAATTTGGAACAGAATTGCATTTGCAGTGTTATGTCAGCCATATTATCAGAGCTGACATCTCCTATCTTGGGGGTCCAGAGGAGCACACACTGCAGGCTGCAAAGTGGTGGAGGGCCACTAGGAGCACATCACCTGCTTCCCCTGTTGTCAGCCCAGTTCCTTGCAGCTGTGAGGCCCCACAGGGCCTGGTCACTGCTACATGAGCCAAGCCTAATGCACATCACCATCCCCGTGCACTCGTCATGACCTTTACACTTCAGTGTCACTCCTTAGCTCGCCTGTGACATTAAAGTGTACTGATCTGTCTTGTTTGTCATGCTTGTACAGTCCATCCCTCTTTTCTGAATTTAGCCTAAAAAAAATAAAATAAATAAAACCGCTACTTTAATCTAAGAATAAGCTGTTATTTATGCTTATAGCGCTTTGTCATACACTTAAATGTTTGATTTTAATACAAATATGTCTGAAAATAGATGCAGAACCTGGAAGCTTTAAAAAGAAAATAAAATCAGGGCGTAAGTAGGAATAATGTTGCTAATGGGTGAAAAAAGGAGTGTACCTCTTTAGCTTAATTTGATAAGACAGAGTGAAACTGTGGTCTCTCCTTGTGCGATGGGGTCTATTAGCTCACTGACATGCTACACAGTATGTCGTTTGAGTCTGTTACAGTGGCAAACTGCCTTGTTACCCCTGTGCCTTGTTGTGCAGCCTGACCAATTACTTTTGATCTTAAGAGGACATGACATTTGTAGGTTTTGCACTCTGAAGTGACTGCACATGTTAAAAGATGCATCATGCATTTTCCCTTGCAAATAATTTATAGCCCTCACCCCCAGGGTTTACTCTTTGAACTTAAAGGTACAAGCTTTAAATATAGTTATTAGAGCTGGGCTTTTAAAAATGTCACATCTGCATTTTGGAACAACAAACTGACATATTTGTATATTTTGTATTTATCACAGATAAAACCCAGCCTTTATGTAAAATGTTTGAATACACTTTTTGCATTTTCTTCCATATTTCACTGTTGAAATATTGAGGACTTCTACAAAACATTTTTGTTTCGAAGCCTCTTCCGTAGTCTTTTACAAGCACTGTTAGTGAGTGTGAACAGAAAATACCACAGGGTAATGCAAATACCTTTTCTGATCTGTCAACAGCCTGCATGTTTTCATCTTGTTGTATACGGCTTACTGGTAATGGGTGATATGATGTATTACATGTCATGTTTGCATTATTAGGTGTAGTCAGAGCCTCAGGTTTAGACATATTTTATGCTTATTCAGCCACTTGAATTGCTGCCTTTTCTATCCATATTCGCTGTGATAGATTAGTGAAAATGCAAAGACTTCAAGCTTCTGTGCATATCCTGATCAAAGACGTCTTTTCATCATTGATAAAGATTAAGGTAAATATATACATGTCAGACAAATTCAGCTTTACTTGTAAAGAAACACATACATGTGTTCCCTTCATATCACTGATAAAGGATGTGCAATATATTATTCCCTCTGTCAAAGTCCTGTTGGCAAAAATCACAACACTGGAGAAAAAAAAAAAGAACAGCATCAAGTGTAGTTGTTACTGGTATTTTAAATCTTTTAAAAGGTTAATTTTAATTATGAATATTGAAATATTGTCATTAATAATGTAGTAGGTAGTAGAATAAAAGAGACATGTATGATTCTACGCTTCAGGAAGGAAAGTAGTGTCTATTTTATTATCATTTAATGCACAATATCCATGTATTTATACAAAATTTACTCCAAAAATGCTGGATAAATGAAACTGTTACATCCCTAACCACTAACTTCCTGCAGAGAATGACTGAAGATATAATGTAAGAGCAGTTCTTTTTCTTCTGCAGCTGCTGCCTGTCATGATATACCAGATAATACACGTAGAAAATTAGGGGTGGGTGAGTGGGAGGGCTGGTTGCAAACCCATTCTTTAATTCCCTGGCTGAATACATGTGTTACCTCAATGGCAATTTGTCAAACACAACACTGCATGCTTGATGAATCAAGTGCCCCCTGGTGGTGATGTAATGGAGCAGAAAAATAGATTTTGATTGTTCAAATTAGATGTACAACCAGCCAAGGGCAGTCTATGTCCATTTGAGCAGTAATTTGCTTTGAAAGAAAATAACATGTAAAGTCATTTGTACAGGCCTCAAACAATGTTATGTTTTATGCAGATGTTTTTGCATGGATTTCCCAGATATACAACAGAGGAATATTATGGTATGTACAGCAGTATTATAGAAAGCACAGAGTAGAGATTGCTGCATTCCTTATTTGGAAAAAAAAATAAAAAAATCAGGCTTTCTGAATAATTAATAACACAAGGTCTTGACATGGATGCGTAACCCACTTCCTTGTGCACAACTCAACAAACACGCAAGTCGACGTAAACAAATAAACAAGGGAGGTGAGGGAGTGTCCAGCCAGATGGTTTTTAGCCTTTGTCTTTCTGCAGGGAGGTCACCGAACGAAAGAGAGCCAGAGCAGGCATTTAATCCCATCAGCAGAACTGCATTCCCATAATGAGAAATTAATAACATGAGCATGCTTTCAGATTAAACAGAGCAGTTAGGACCATTAGATCGTTTTCATTGCTGGCATTAGGGCAGCCGATCCGTTTTTTTCCCCTGCATAATCCAACAAAGTAGGTCAGTGTCTATTGAGTATTAGTGCTGTGGCTGTGATCCTGTTGTTTCAGCTCCAGGATATGGAATTAACCCCAGAGACAGCTAAACTGGATAGGGCAGAGGTTGTTAGAAGGATAGGCTAGGGGTAGGTCTTGAGGCACCCCTGGACATGGGTGTAAACTGCGGCTAGTACTTCTCAACCTCTAACAGGTCCTGACACTCAGCTCCTGCTTTTTTTTTTTTTCCAAAGCTTGAACAACTATGTGTGCTTCCCTCCAGCATCAACTAAGTAACTTATTACTCTGAACCGACCCCCTCTTCCTCACTTCCACTAAATCTCCACCAGTGAACTTGACTCTACCCCAACCTACAAGGCAGACTTTGGAATTCTGTTAGGATTACTAGACACTTTGTTTGGCCTGGGTAGCAGTTCGGCAATTTCAAACTTTAACACTGAGATACATTTCAGCTAGAAATTGTCAAGAAAATGTGCTAATCATTCACATGTTGAATCTGCTACCAATCTGATTGTGAAGATAGAATTTACACTTGACAATAATGGCCTTATAGAAATCCTTTATGTGATTAGAACAGAAGTGCTTATTAAAAAAAAGTATAATTATAACTATCAGGTAGACGTACGGTATATGAGGCATGATCCCTAAAGTGGACTAGATACAACTGCATACTGAACTTTAAAACATATCTAGTCATTTGATACTTAATGTGTTTGGTGGCAGGAGACAGATTTACTATGGAGAGACACACTACTGTCGCTCAGTCCCGATGCCATGTGACTTAATGGCCAATCAGAAGCAATGATGTAACCAATCAGGATGCAGAAAGACAGACTGAGGTAAATGTAGGCGAAACACAGAAGTATTCAGCAGTTCTTATATTACAATAATAATTACATCAAGTTTCTGTCAACATTCTAATGCAAAAAGGTAAAAAGTAGCTGAGATGAGTAAGATCCTTCTATTGGATAATAAGTGCAGACGTTAATGGGTTTGAGCTGCAACCATCAGTGTAGAAAGGAACTGGAATGGAAAAGGTCATGTGGTCAGATGGATGGACGGACGGACACATCGGGGTGAGAAGAGATGCAGATGAAGTGATTACCCATCATGCCTAGTGTCTGCAGTACATACAAATCTGGGGTTGGCTGCCTTGGTCAGGTGCAGGTTTTGCAACATTATATCTCCAAAAAAAGTTGTGATTTGGCAAAAGCTTATGATAATGTAAGTGTTGATCTTAAAAGAAAAAAGAACAAAATGAATCCCTATCACACATTTGAATAGCTATGAATTTGACTCAGGTGGTGTACGCTGTATGTATGGTTTTAGTGCATTTTTAAACGTGAATTTTGCTGACTTATAATTTCAAACTGAGACACTTAGGTTTATTTTCTATTTCCTAAAACTGCTCAGAATAGAAAAGTGCTGAAAATGTTAAAGAGTTGGGGAAAAAAAAAAAACTTAAACAACATGGTACTAAATACTGCAAGTTCATATTTTTGTATTTTTTAATTTAACAATTCAATACTTTCTTTTTTAGTGTGTTTTATTTCGTGTTTTATACAGTATGGATTGTTCTTAACTTTTCTAATTTTTAATTTTAATAACCTGTGGTTGGTGTTGTATGCCACTTGGGTCACCTGGAGTTGTTTTGAAATGCACTATACAATTAAATATGACTTGACTTGATATCTTTGAGCTACTTTGAAAGACAAATACCCTACAATTGGTATCAAAAACATGCCAAGGTATGACTATCAGTACATTTATCAATCATTTTGCAGTACCCGGTCCGAGTCCTCAGTCCTTTTTTCTTTTACATGTAATATAGTGTATTCATTACTTGAACTTGCATCACTTGAACAAGGTCCACCAGCTCAGTGATCCCTTCCACAGCTGCCCACCAAGTAGTAATCAGTGAGCAAGCAGAAGGGCCTTTTAAGATCAGTGTCCTTAATAACCACACCCAAGACCTCACACCCAATGAGATGATGGGGGGGAGTCACAGATCACGCCAGATTAGTGCAGCTTGTTCTGCTTTAGCGGTTGAAACCCCCCCTACACACACCCCACCCCTCCTTGTACCTCAAATACACATGCACACACACTCTTACACACTCATCGCCAGCTTGTCACTGCTGCCCTCTCAATGTGGAAGCGAGTATATTCTGAAAGATGAAGAGTGAGTGGCGGGACAGCACAGCGTAACTCTTGTCATGTACTGCAGCGATGGGACTCGTACGACAGTCATGCGGATAAATAGTTTTATCTGGGGTGAATTTGGGCATGTTTACGGCGACTACCGACGCATGATACTCATATGAAATAGATCATACGACTAGAAATATGAAGTGTTTCATATTTTTTTGGTAAATTCTAAAAATCTGCTTCCATGTGTTACTGTAGTAACGGTGTAATACTTCTAAAAATCTGTCTTTCTGTGACATATACTCTCAGAAATTCAGAAATAACAATCCTACTCCTGACAATGGATGACACCCATTTATTTGGGTTGAATGAAATGAAGTAGCGTGGCTCGGGCGCACTCACTACAATCACAGCCAAGCCAGTGGTGCCGCTTCTTTAGCTATGACGCCATTAAAAGTGACAGCAGCTGTTCTGCCTGTCCTTGTGCACAGTATCAGCTATTCCCTCAGCCACATCTTAAAGAGCCAGGTCACTTTTACCCCTGTTGACCCCGAGTGCCCTTACACATTTGTAAGAGAGCTCCGGGACATGATCACCTCATTTTTATAAGTCCCCCCTTTTATAAATATATGTCCCCCAGTTGTTTATATATATATATATATATATATAGCACAAATAATACATCCACTATATTATTTTGTCATGCAGTTAGCCCATTATATCTGGTGACACAGAGGATGCCATGACCTGAATTGCACTATTGCCGTGAGAGTCAAAGTTGGCTGAGTTGAATCCCAAGTGAACTGTGCTGTGTTGTTAGTGTGACCTAAATAGGGCAGTTTGGCACATTTACCTCAGCTGCCCCACACAGAAACTGGAGACACAAGAAGAGACGAGAGGTTCAGATGGAGTGTGAAGAGGTAGTTGGATCGGTAAAGTGTTAACGCCTGCCTAGGCATACAATAAGGTTATAGCGGGGAATTTGAGCAGATGTTATGAAGTCTGTACAGTCTTAATAAGTGACAGTATCACACCTCTGGCTGCAATAATTGATCTAGTTAGTTTTTGTTTTTGTATTTTATTTATTTACTTAGACATGGACAATGCACAATGTACCTTGAGCAGGAGTGATGTAGTGCTAATTTCCACCTGCAGTCACTGATCAGGCCGATGTTATAAAAAAAAGCAGACAAGAAAAATGAAAAAATACAAAGAGCAGTACAAGATGCATTTCTATAACTCCATCTATCATTTACATCCAACTATTCACTCTTATTCGTCCTGCTGCAGTCCGTCACAAGTCGCTTTTCCATTAGGCTTATGCGTAAAACTTTATTGATATTCTCTAAATGTTGAAAAAAAAGTTGAGTAATGTCGGTTTTTCCATTAAACTACAAATGTGATGAGTTGTTTATTTATTATCATAACATGACTCTAGAAGTCTGTCCATAAACATGGTGATGTTTATTTACAGATATATTCATTATTATTATTATATATTACCCCTCTATTCTGTCTAAATTAAAAACATTACTTGTTTTCCTGGTGTGTCCACGTATACTATGCCATGCTTATTTTAATAACTCTTCTTTTTCGCTTCGTTTGCTCATCCAAGTTTTTTTAATTCACATGACTATTTGCGAAAGTCTTTCCATTGCAGTTTTGCATAATATGCCAATTTCGCAACCCTCGAAAAACCACCTCTTGCCAGTGCAAAAACTTTTAATCAAAACATGTTCAGGAAAGTTTTGGCAAAATTGTTGTTTATCACAATTTTTATGTGCAAGTTATTTTTGCGATATTCAAAGGTAAATCAAAAAGTGACTACACACATTCTAAGCATGTTTATATAACATTACGTTATGGCAACACATGTGGTTAGAGGTAGCTGTTTTTTCACCATCTCCTGTTAAAAAGGTAGAAATGGATGTGAAGGAAAAATCTAGATTAGTTACTTAAAAGTGATCACATACATGGCTTTTACTAAGGTTATAGACATAGTAAAAGCAATGTAGCAGTCATCAGTCATCACATTTACAGTCATAACCTATAAAAATATGTGGTAAAAATGATCATCAACTTTTATCCCTGCTATCAGACACCAAGTCATTTCAAACTGAGACGAAGAAAGATGACGTTTTGAAGGACAACAGTGAGACGTTTAAGGTCAAAAACGAGCTCCATAATGAGGTGGATGGATGCGTTTATATGAAGTTGAAAAACCTCTGAAAAAAAAACTGCAAAATTGTTTCCCGCACCATTTGTGGCTTATGTCTAGTCACAGTAAACAGGATTCCGAGCTGTGCTGTACAGTATAATGAGGCATAATCAAATGTGAAAGTTATTCGATTAAGTTTGATGATCGTTTCCAGCTGTCGTGTATTTAAATAGTCCTTTGCGGTGTTTTCTATTAATAACTATAGTACCGTCTCGTAAACAGTGTAAGTAAAAAGCCTAAAATGTTGATATTTTTCTGCGCTTTTTATGATGCATGAGGCTAAAGGATCACATTTAGTGTTAATGCAAAAAAAAAACCCTCATTTACTAATTAGTAAGTTTCAAAACATGGTCATTCGGATTCTGAGACAAACTTGGCACCATATAGGCAGGTTTTATATAGATTTCTTCAGACTGGAGGCTGTTTGGGATTTGTGTGTGAGTTAATTGCACTACTGGTTAAGCTCTGGGACGCTGAGGTCAGTGACCTAAGCTGTTGATAATCTCACTGCTCTTCTGAGAAGTGCAGCAGGTGATGGACAACACATCTACCCTATAGCCACGTCAACTAAAACATGGGCGGATGTCACTAAATTCATTAGAAATCAGAGAAAAATCTGTAATTTATCAGGTTATGTTGATTTCTGTTACAGTTTAATGGTTAAAGTATATTTTGACGAGTTGAAATAGCTTAGTTTTATATCTTTATTTTCGTGGAGATACTATATGGTGGAACTAGTGTGTAAGTATTAAAGGTAAAGAGGTGGTTTAGAAGACAGTGTTGGGGCACCAGGACATAACATAGATCACCTGTAGAGGGCAGTGAAGACACATGGCACAGTGTAAGCCCAGTGTCCTGACTTCTCAAAGCTGAGCATGTAATGTTCTCCAAGCATGGCATCTCAAACAGAAACACAACACGAACATACAGCAGTGACATGTAATAAATGAAACCCTCCAAGAGCCACTGAGCTACAGCACAAAACTAAGGGTGAAAATGCTCAAAGCTGTCTGATGAGAAAAAAAAAAAAAAAAAGAAAGACAGTAATATTTATAGTTTCCTTTTAATGAAGAGTTTTAGCAAAGCCAGTTTAGCTGAAGTTAAAATGCAAATTCTGTTTTTAGTTATTTTATTTTTTTTATTATTAATTTCTGGTGCAGATTTTAGTTGCGTGTTCCAGTCTCAGCAAATAACATTACAGTTTTTATGATCAAGCAGACAAAGAGCCAGCATGTTGCAAATGTAGTTATAATTCCTTATTCCTAACAAAGCTAATGTTGAACACTTATCACCAGTCATTTATTATACTCTGCCCTCTGACTCCAAAACTCTTGCGTGGATTGCTGTGACATTTTGTTGACGGTTAGCACACTCACAGAGTAAATGCTAATGACGCCGGTGAGCCCTTGACTTTTCTTCGAGCTTTACAAGCAGGTCAGAGTTTTCACTCATGCTGTGAAAAAAGCTCAAATTCTACTGGATTGGCACCACAATTTTGTCGACATTCATCACGGTCACCAGATGGTCGCTGTATGTGACTTGGGTGATTCTTTGGTGATTCCTTTGGCACCGTTATGTGAATTCAGTGAAATATCTCAACAACCAAATGAGGCATTGCCAGAAAATGAACTAAAGCCTTCATGTTTCCCTCAGTGTGACTCTGAGGATGAACTTAGCTGACCTTATGACTTGCATCATGGAAGAATTTCACCATGTGCAAGATGAATTCTGATTGAATATCTGTAAACATTAGTGTCCTTATCAACTGGAGCTATGCTGTTCAGTGCTTAGTATGCTAACACAAGCTAGTGAAACATTAAACCCTTAAAACACCAGAATGTTAGCGCTGGTATGTCAACATACTGACTTCAGATTAAGTCTATATGTGGCCAAAATCTCAATGTAGGTCAATCCATTTCCTATATCTGTAAACTTGGTAAATAAATAATTAATCTGAACTGACCTAATGGAAAAGCCAGTTTCATATGACAGTTTTATAGGTGTTTTTTAACTATATACTCAAATTGTAAAACTGAATATAATGAAAAAAACATAAAAACCAAACATAATACTCTTTTTCTTTTTCTTTTTTTTTGTATTTGATGCCTGTTGTCTTGTGCTGCTGTGCATTTGAATTTCTCCCTTGGGGGATCAATAAAGTATATCTAATAGATAAACAGGAAGAAAACTCCAAGGCACTCTCTTTAAGCATAAAAATGCTTTTATTCTCACAGCGTGGTCATGTGTAGACCTATCTACTTTATGAATCCTTTTTCCAAAGAGCACCTCAAATAAGCTCTTTTCTGTGTCTTAGAAGAATTCCTGCCCATGATTTTTTGAAAGTATATCTAATGTTACAGTATGTTATCTCATTTGAACTCAGTTTATAGGAACACAGGTCAAATAGAAATAAATCAAATGCCTAAATTGATAAATCTAAAACAAAAAGAGGATATTATCAACTTTAACCTGTAAAAATGCTCTTAAAATAAACATTGTACACTTCTCTGCCATGTGGAAGAACAGAATATCACCAAAATGTTGGAAAAATAATGCTGTAAAGAGTATGATTTGGAACACAATGAGGTGCATAATAGACCATAAGATGAAATAATATATACATTTTAAAATCACAGG
>JAQQZY010000024.1:15072091-15083389 GCA_030068375.1 Ostorhinchus rueppellii | reverse complement strand
GGGCGAAGGCGGGGTACACCCTGGACAAGTCGCCAGTTCATCGCAGGGCTGACATATAGAGGCAGACAATCACTCTCGCAATTTAGATTAGCCGATTAATTTATCAATTTTGGATTGTGGGAGGAAACCGGAGAACCCGGAGAAAACCCGGGGAGAACATGCAAACTCCACACAGAAAGGTCCCCAAGGATCGCCCGGGAATCGAATCCGGGTCCTTCTTATTGTGAGGCACGAGTGCTAACCACTGCACCACCATGTCGCCCATATTGTGTAGTATAGTATAGTAGTATTGTGTAGTAATAGTGCATATATTGTCATTATATTACTACTGTAGTACATGCACGTATATCAGAAGTACACAGAAAGGTGTGCCCAGTTAAAAAGCCTCATAAAGTTCTACCAAAACCAAAACTACCAAATCTTTATTAAACAAGTTGAATTTGCAATAACTGGCCACACTGATAGAAATTAGGTCAATATTTGGTAGGGTAGCAGCTCACCCCTCAGGATTCATGACAAAACGCCCCAAACACAAACAAAAAACAAACTAATGCCTGTTTTTCCTCTTTCCACAAACTGCACTGCCATCTTCTCATTCCTGCTCCTGCTCAGTGTGCATGTGGCAGTCTCTACTGTAGCAGTCTGTCACCTTTATCTGTACTTATCAGTGTATAGGTACGTCGTGACCATAGTTACATAGGAATATAGCCAGTGGGAATTCTTCTGTTATCTCTCTTATCCTTGTAAAGTAGTCTCATAGTTTGACTGCCTCCTATTGGGCCTGTCTAATCACTGCCACACCGTATCCCAGAGTGCTCTAGGCTCCTTATCATTCATTAACCTCTAGCTACGATGTCGCTCTGCCCTTCCCATTCAGTCCTACAGCATCCCGAGTCGCACAAATTTTCTTCAAGTAACAATGACTAACGTAGGAAAGAATATATTGCGAGTCCACAGCTTTGTTTAAGGTGACTCAGTCTCCACTCTTTCCCCTTCACAATTTCTCCCCATCTAATCTCCCTCTGTCTATAACAATAAGAATTAATTAGCCTGCTTATTTTTCTGTGGTTGTAGAGAGGCTCCCCATCTGGATTGAAGACAGTCCTCTGTGTGCCTGATTAATGGTGTGGAGAGACAGTTGCCAGTTCTATAGCCTCGCTGTCTGGCCCAGGTCAGCACTTCCAGAAGGCGACCTAATGCTTCTCCAAGACATAGAAGAATAAAAAGAGAGTGTTGTGCTTCTTTTAAAATCGGAACACTTCCCAAAAGTTGCCGGTATGCAGCCATTTCTAGCTTTCAGAATCAAAAAAAAAAGAAAAAATGGCAATTTTATCATGGAAATTAGATGATCATTTGTCAAACTAAATGCAGATTTTACAGCCAAATCAATCATCCGCTTACATTTTGGGTGTCCAGTTCTAAAATAACGTCACATATGTTACATACTAATTGTACTCTTAATCACTGACTCGCTAACAGACACAACACTTACATGCATTTATTCCTGATTTATCTTTTAAAGCCATAACATGATCATGATTCTGCGGCCAATCGGTTTTGATTTTATTTTTAAATTCTTTATTTTTCAATACTGAAGGGCAGACATCACTTCATATACATAAAAAAGTAATAGTTTCCTCTGCTATTCAGTCTTTTTTTTAATCTAAAGTTAGAGAAGTAATTGTGACATGGGAGAGGCAGAGTGTGCATGAACAACCAAAAATCAAACCAAGAATACAAAATAGTCTTGAGAGGCAGAAAATTAAAACAAAAGCACAATCATACTGCAGTTAGCAGAGATTAAGATAGACCACAAATTCCTTAGATCACAGATGTCAAACATGTGGCCCTGGGGCCAAATCTGGCCCACCAAAGGGTCCAATTCGGCCGTTGGGATGAATTTGTGAAATGCAAAAATTACACTAAGATATTAACAATCCTTTTAGTTCAGGTTCCACAATCAGACCAATTCAATCTCAAGTGGGCAGGACCAGTAAAACACGATCATAAACACATATAAATAATGATGACTTCAAATATTTCTCTTTGGAAATGTAAATATTTTCATGTGTTGACACTTAAACAAAGTATAATTTTGCTTAAAATGTGAATAACCTGAAGTGTCTTAAGAGAAGTAAGTACAATTTTAACAAGATTCTGCCTGTTATTAAATGTTTTGTATATTTGTAGATCCACTGTGATCTGGAAGTTATAATGTGCATGTGTAAATGATAAACTGAGACAATACTGTTAAAATTACACTTATTTTTCAGTTTATTCATATTATTCACATTGTTTTAAAAAGTAGTTTGTGGTTGTAAACATTTTCGTAATGTAATTGTACTTTTTTCGCTCTAAAACGCAGAGAAAAGCTTGGAGTTGACATTATTTATACATTATTACGTTATTTTACTGGTTCGGCCTACTTCAGATCACATTTCACTGAATGTGACCCCTGAACTAAAATGAGTTTGACACCCCTGCCTTCGATCGTCACCTCTGCAAAGTCTGTGTGAATGAGCTTGACATATTTAACCCAGTTGGTCCACAGTTTAATATTTTGGGTGTTCAGTTCTAAAATAACGTCACATATGCTATACACTAATTGTACTCTTAATCACCAACTCGCTAAAAGACACAACACTTCCATGGAGTTTTTCCTGATTTATCTTTTAAAGCCGTAACATGATCGCGACTCTGCGGCCAATCGGTTGTGATTTTAACCACCTATTTGGCCATAGCACAGAAAAGAAGGGCAAAGCATGTCTCTTAACTTCCTCCGTAACTCATTTGTCACTAATGTGTCAAAGGGAAGATGACATTTACAGCCCGGTGAAGAGACTGCTGCCCAGCCCATCAGGCAACCCTGAGGTAATAAACGTGTACCTTTAACACCAGGGTCTGTGGGATCAGCTTTCTTTTTTTAAGTGTGAGAAAGTCCCCATTAAAATACCGGGTTTTTATTTTCCCCGCCTTTACTGTGATTTGTGGCTCTGACGTATCTCGGCACGACTTAAATAACGTGCGATGATTGATGATAAAATAAAACAAACAATGTAAAATAGAACAAAATCTGAATATGCTCAATGATTTAATGTGACTGGAATCTGTTACTGATTTTATTTTTTTTAAACATTACTGTAAAATACTATTATTTTGTCCCACAGAAATGTTATTTAATGCAGTCCAGCTACTTATATTAAACACAAAATATGTAGCTATACAGTTAAAAAAATAAATAAATAAAAAAGCTTTAATCCACTGTTAGTGGTCACACAATCTAGCACTAAAACCATCATCTAGTTTGTTTAGTTTGAGGCGTTCTGAGCAAAGATACAGATTTCATGTCTGATGTTTTGTCATTGATGAAAGAGTGTTAACTTGGATCACCTCTCTGATGTTACCCAACACTTTCCTAATATTTATGACACTCTGTTTTTCCACCAGTAGTATCACCTTGACTTGCATTGATTTATCATTTACTTGCACAAGAACACTGACCACCAACAACTCCATGTCTATCAGATACTATTGAGAATATTAACTTGGCAGATGTTCCAAATTTGTCAAAGTGATGCCATGATAATGACATCTAAGCATGTAGAAAATAGAGATAGGATATATCGGGCCGATGTATAACTTTTTTTTTTTTTTTCCAATATTGGCTATCGGCCTTAATTTTTTTTTTTTTGAAAGCCGATATTTGATCAGTAGTATGAATGTTATGAAATATTTGATCAGGCACCTGTATGAGCAGCACTTGAAAGTCAATAAATGTTTAAAGACTATAAAGTGTACATGTATTAATAATTTCATTTAAATTGCTGCAAAAAATATTAATTATCTGAGTGTTTCAATTGTATTTTATGGTCAACGAGCTTTAAAAAAAATCAGGCTTAAATATCGGCTTCAAAATTCAACTGTAAATATCGGTCATTGGCTGACCAAATTATCAAAAAATCGGTATCGGCCTTAGAAAAACCCATATTGGTCGATCGGTCTAAAAGTAGTTGGACAAGAGTCGTTTTTGCGTTGATACATATTTGTTCTGCTGTGTTAGACTGTAGGAGCCAATTATGTAATAATGGTCGATAATGTCATAAATTTGCCATTTTATTTTACAAACGATTTCTTATCTGCAATGGGAATAATCAGTGCAATAGTTTTGAGTTTGGCTCATGTTGATGATATAAAGAATAAAAGTCACAAACATGCATGTGGGTTTAGTTCATGGTTTGGCTACTTGACAAACGGCAGAGCTGCTGAAACTGGACATTGCCGATCATAACGTCTCACTTAGCTTACAAAATACTCATTTGAATCATCAGGTAGCATCATAATTTGCTCGTCTGTGTTATCTTATTACATATCATCACACAGGTTTCATTGTTCTTCATAAAATAGGGCACATGGTTATTCTGGGCACCGAGTCAATTCTCCCATAAGACTCTGTTAAAACAAACCAGTCGCTGTGTTCCCTTCAAAGACCCCAATGAAATGATGTGTTTCACCCAGAGATTGGAATTGGTCAAAATACAGAGTTGAACTCGTGTATCTTCTGGCATGTCCAATGGGTCCTAACTTCAGAATAGATACGGCAGTCAATAACTGGAGCCTATTTCCAGGTGAGTTTGTCAGTGTACAGGATAATTCTACGAGCTGTGAAGGTTTGTGGTAAGGACAGTAAAGTAACATTTATTTTTGTGTTTAACAGCTCAGTGGACTGCATCTCTTATCTCATGTAATTCATACCACTGACACAAAAACAGCAGCTGACTTGGCATGTTGTACCACAGTGTTCAAGAGAAAAGTGAAAAAAGTATTAAAAGAGTTAAAACCAATTGAAATCTGCCCATGTTGAAGCTGCTCATAACTGTGAGCAGATCATGGAGAAACACATTTACAGTGATTCCACATCCATGAGTTTCCAGTGTACGCTGTAAAAAGTAAAACATTTAATCCGCATTTAATCCACTTTAAAAAAACAGGAGTATAGCAATCAGAATGTGTAATCCTACCATTTTACTCTGTTTTCTGTAATAAATAATATAGGGGAGCCCTCAGTAGTGTAGTCATTAATGAAGGACTTGAGTCCAGACTGGCATGTGCTGTTAAAATGTGAAATGAAAGTATCCACATTTTAACTGTGTCCAGACAATAGCTCTAATACACCCCTTTACTTGAACATTCCTTGAATTGAGCCTGTATTAAATCAATGGAGAGCTACAAAAATGTGAAGATGAGATGAAGAGAAAACCAATGTTTAGGCCTTGAGGGCCAAGATACACAACATCACACCAGACCGTTATCTCTGGACACATCTTTCCCCTGAGAGGATTCTACACTGCAGCAGAAAACAGGATTCAAAGGTATATCAGGTGCATGACCCAAGGGTTAGAGAAATCCACAACCACGCACACACAAAACCTCTTTTTATTTAAACACAAGGTTGTAATTTCCTACATTAATAATACTGGCATACAGTGTATCTTGTATTTAAATATGTCCAGTACAAGTCTATCCCACTGTCTTGCCTCTAATTGCATACGATGTGTTAACTTAAATTAGAATTAGATTAATAGTGATTGGCTTTGCATTATGCTAGGTAGAATACATAATATGCTATATCTATGAAAAAACTTGATCCATTAACATTCAATTTTCCCCTCATTAACCTTTGGTTCATTGCTTAATGTGTCACAGGCCAAAGGCCATTGCAATCTCTCTCAATGGACACACTGTTCTTGATCAATATGCTTCTTGCTCAGCAACTTGCATTGTTTTATTTTCCTGCTCGTGTTCCAGAGTAAGGTGTGAAAGGATAATTCCAAGTCTCAAAGGAGAAGCTTCTTTCAATATCCTCAAAGTAGCGGATCCCACCCACTCAATTGTTCTCTACATAATCATATAAAAAGATTCGGGAAGAGTTGTTTTTTTATTGTTGTTGTGTTTTTCCTCTGCTGAACAATGCCCTTCCGCCACAGGGTCCCATAACAGCCTACCAGTCTGTGCTCAGCGCACCTCCACCCCTCATCCCACCCATGCTATCTCGTTTTCCTCATCTGGCCCGGGCCCACTTCCACATCTACATCCCATTGTCTGAGTGAAGGCAGCACGCGCAGGGCTGGGGCCAGTCCAAACATACTCATCTCTTTCTCTGGACGACTGCCAGCATTCTTTGAAAATCACAAACTTTGTTTCTTTCCAAATCAATTTAACAGTTGTGTTTGGTAATGGAACAAAGATTATAGCCTCAGTGACTATAAAAAAAATCTTTTTATGTATTTATTTGCCGGTCTTCTGATACATGTGTGCATGCTCTGTTATTTTGTGTTGTGAGATTCATGCATGAGCGTGTGTTGGAGAAACCAAATCCCAATCCATCATGCATTCCCCAAGGTGGGCCAGGCAGTGTGTGTTTGTCACTGTCCCCCGTCAGGAAAGAGGTTGGAGCGTGTTCTCCGGACGAACACCCTTTGGCTGAGGAAGTGCTCCTCTATATTGGCCTCTTTGTGGCTCACTAATCGAGCTTTCCTGTCAGCAGGCTGCGCAGTCCCAGTGCACGGTGCACTACGTGATACAGACCCACTCCGGTGCTCCAAGGGAAGTTCTGGGATCAGCAGATAACAGCCCAGCTCCCTCATCTAACACGCAGAATAGTGTTGCCTCTCTCTGTTTCTCTGTCCTTGCATGAATAAGGAAAACACCAATTTCAGCCATTAAAAAAAATCCATTATTCAGGGCTCTTTTTCTCCTTTGGAAAACCCCATAATTTCCCGTTTAAGTTTTCTAGTGTGAGTATAAAATTCTAAATATATCCAAAAGGAGACCACGGTTTGTGTATACATATGTGTGTGTAATCTAAAATCTGTATTACAAAGCCAATAGAACTAGTACTCTGACACTGCCTTTTGCATTACCTTGTCTGTTCTGGATGCCAATTTGGTGATTAAAACAGAATTTTATACCTCCCACCTGATTTGGCGCTCCACAGTGGGCCATCATGCAAACTGTGGCCCTCTTTTCAAATATAAGCGGATTTTAAGGCTATCTGCAAGAGTGGTCACAAAGGACCCATGTTCTGGTATTCAAAACCAATTATAAAATAATAATCTTGAGGTGTCACTTCTATTGAAATATTCCAGTTATTCCCGCGTTTACAGGCATATCATGGGGATTTTCCAAGGACATTACAGGATATAGCAGATGGATTTTCTCATGTCTTTTAAAGTCTGCCTGTATTTAGATGGTAGTGTTGTACCTCTTAAAGGGGACAGCTGATGCAACTCACATTTTTTTTTGTTTATGAAAAATTGCAGAAATAACAATCTTACCTTGTACACTCAAGTATTAATATAGTTTTTATGTTGTTGTGGAAAACAAAAGTAATGTTAGTTCTGGAATAAGATGCACAGACCAACATTGTAGCTGCTATAAACAGAAAGGTTAATCATAGTCATTGTCTTATTCACAGCTGGGGAGCATCGGAAGCCTAAATATAAGATGCAGCTCCCAATATTTAGAAAACAGGGATATCAAGTGCAGTTCTGAAACAGGTGAATTATTTTGACTTTTACTGGTGACATTTTCCGGCAGCATATGGCACCAAGCTCATGGGAGAGCATAGCTTTTTGATGAATACTTTGAGTCAGAAGGACCAAAGGACATTACCAGGCATATGTTGCCTTCTGTCTTTGCCTTATGAAATGATAATGTGGCCTCACTTAAACAAGATTCGAAAACCACTGAGCAGCATGGAGTACCATACAAATATAGATAAATCAATCCAACAAATATAGAGCGTGTGTGTGAGTGTATTTTCATGTTTGTATGTGTGTGTATCTCTGCTCCTTTGAGTGTTGAACACAGTGTGAAAGTGGAGTGAAACTGCAGCTAGAGATTCTGTTGTTATACAAAACTAAACATGCTGACCAACAGTATTTTTTAAAAAGAAGTGTTGTTTTTCTTTTTTTTACGCTCCTATTTTTAGATAGTTTCTGTTCAGCTGCAGCTCCATCAACTGATGGTGTAATATTTAGTCTGCAAAGGCCATTAGGGTATTTTTCTGCACATAAATATCAGCTGTGTAACATTCAAAGTCATTTCAGTCAAGTCACGTATTTAGTATGTGTTTACTGTAGTTAATTTATAAAATACCTGCATTCTGAGCACATATTTATATAGTTAATGATTATGTGTATAGGGTTTCAATGTTGATCTAGTCTTTCAAATTGTAATTATTGAATCTGCTTTTACGTTTCACATGTAATTACCTCTGATTGGATGTGTTATTCTATTGATCTGTGAGTCAAAGTGTGAACTGTACATGTGCATTGTATAGGATAGAAACATTGGACTGCTCTCAGATATTACTTTGCTTCCTTGTTGCTGATTTTTGTCATTGAGAACAACTCACCACCTTAAAAAAAAACCCTGAATTCTATCTATTTAACACCATACTGTTATAATCAGACGTTCATTTGTTCACTTTTTGTTTCCTGCCAACATAGACGTGCACTGGGAGAGATATTTGCAGACTAACTAAACTCATCAGGGGGTTTTGCTTTGACTGAATTTAATGATATTAAACACACTGTAAATGAACCCCGAGTTTCTTCAACGGCTTACTATGACTGAGATCAGTCAACGCAACATGAAGTGTCAGGGAAGCTTTTTTACTGCTACACATGGGTCTTGTTCAGCCTTAAACCATCAACAGTCTCTGCACATTAGTCAAGGTTTCGCTGTTCTTTGAAGGCTAGGATGCTAACTTTCATCACGACAAGCCATCTTGTATGCAGTTAGAGGTTCAGTATCTACTATGTATGGGATGAAGTACATAGTATGTGTGAAATTATTCATGTGATGAGTATATCTTGCTTCATGGTGATGCCTTGGAAATGCAAAAGGTGTTCATTAACCCATGAAGCCCCAAACATCAACCACCAACCAATTCACCTTATTCTGCCACTCCCCTTTTAATGACTTTTTTCTTCCACTTTGTGTTGGAACTTCCGGCTGAACTGGGGTTAACACTATTTTAAAGCATTTACTCCTAAATTACATCGTTTTGAAATATTTTAAACCGTGTGTTAACAAGCAGTCAGTAACAGAATGTTAGCTGCTAGCAGCAAATGTAGCTAGCATCTACTTCAGCAAATTGGCGTTAGGGCAAAGTGAACTTTATGTGACTTTACCTGATCGCCTCACAAGCTGTCGGCGCAGATGTCACTCTGGAGCTTCATAGCCAAGCCATTTTTCAGGATATTGGTGCTGGATTGTAGGTTTCCCATCCAAGAAGTGAAACGAACAGACATATGACTTATTCAGTGTTTTTTTTGTTTTGTTTTGTTTTTTTTAAGTTAAGCACCCTCAGCCAAAGACGCCGGTCTTCTTCACCGTGAGGAGGCGGATAAAGATTAAAGGCCAGCCCACAACATTCACCCCTTCTCTTCTGGTGAGTAAAACACTCTTGTTGAAGAGACAAACATTTTTTCTTCCAATTATTGTGGCAACCACGGGCTGCACAAATAATACTGGTCATTTTACCTCACTTATTATGACCCTTTATATATTTGCTTGCCAGTGACTCTGCTGCCCCACTGGAAGTGCGAGCACAAAATAAACAAGATGGCGCCGCCCCATAACCACAGAGAATAAGGTGAATATTGTCAACTGTTCTAAAATATTTAATATCTTCTGAACCACTAAACATAGCAATACATGTAAATAACTGGTGTAAATACAGTTTGTTGTCTTTTCATGGTCATCAGATATGATCCATTTGGATGTTCAGAGGCTCCGTAGTGAACGTGGAAACGCTGTCATCTTCTACAACACAGGTGTCAAACATGTGGCCCGGGGGTCAAAACCAGTCCACTGAAGGGTCTGATCCAGGCCCAGGGATGAATTTGTGAAATACAAAAATTACACTGAATGCATTAACAATCAAGGATGTTCAAATCATTTTAGGTCAGTTTGATCTAAAGTGGGTCAGACCAGTAAAATACTATCAGAATAAACAATAAATTTTGAAAAAGTATTTTTCCCCTTTGTTTTAGTGTACAAAAAAAGTAAAATTGCACAAAAGTTTACATTTACAGACTCACCTTTTAGAAAAAAAATTATGAACAACCTGAAATGTCTGAAGAGAAGTCTGGAATTTTACCAATATTCTGTATATTTTTAGATCCACTGTGATCTGTACGCTGTCATGCACATCTATAAATGATGGTGCAATATTGTTAAAATTGCTCTTATTTTTATTAAGAATTTTCATGTTCATATCAGTTCATGTAATGCTCAAATAAAGTTCGTAGATGGAAACATTTTCATTACAGAATTTTACTTTTTTCATTCAAAAACACAGAAAACTTTGGATTTGACATAATTTATAAGTTCTTATCCCTTTTTTTTTTTACATTATTTTACTGGTTCGGCCCACTTTATATCGTATTAGGCTGAATGTGGCCCCTGAACTAAAATGAGTTTGACACCCCTGTTTTATAACTTTGATTCACCAGTCAGATTTTAGACCGGGGTGGGTGGGGGGGGTTCTCTGTGAGTACCATGTCGTATCTCTCATTCTCTCTCTCAAATTTCACTCTGTACGCACAAGCCAAACACATGTACAGTTGTAGGTGCCAGTGTCACCAATAAAACCCATGGAGTTTGATCAGTGACAGTGGATGCAGACACTAGTTTTTACAACATTCACTTATTGATATAGTTGCTGAAAAAAATACATTTTTCTCCAGCTTTGTCTCTTTTGTTATATAATAAACCTCAACTTTAGCCTGAGCTTTTATGAACATCTACATGAGCAGTTAATCAAATATGCAAAAATACCTGATTTTCACTGAAAAAAGCAAAACTCAGAGGATATAATAAAAAAAATGGTGATAAATCACTTAAGAAAGAAAAAAAATAATTTAGGAGCTACAGCAAAAGTAGTATTGGGTCTTTAGGAGCTAAAACCATTTTTCTGTCCTATTTGCATAACAGAATGATATTAACTGTGGTCCACACTTAGACATACAGACACGGAAAAGATTATTAGACTGTCAAAAGTCACCAAAATTATTAGTTATACAATCAAGTCCTAACTCCTGTGAGTATCAAGTGACTAAAACAGACAGAAAAGAAAACCTTGAATGTCTAAAAGCACTGCTTTTATCAGCACAATGCCATAGATATTGATGTAAGTGGTTTTGGTTATTAAGCAAGGCAAGTTTATTTGTATAGCACAATTCATACACAGGGCAATTCACAGTGCTTTACAAAAATGGAAAAGAGACA
>JAQQZY010000024.1:15031426-15050088 GCA_030068375.1 Ostorhinchus rueppellii | reverse complement strand
TTAAATCAAACCCATTCTCTCATTAATTGTCAGAATTTCACATTTTGGCCTAAAACTGTATCTTAGAAACTACAACCCACTAGGACTTTTGACAAAATTTTTCTTTATTTATGACTCAAATTTGGTAAAGCTTTACTACTTTTATTCTGGAAGCATGTTTACTCGTAGACCAGTGAAATCGGTCTTTTCGAAGGATTCCGAGCACATTTAATTATAACAATGTCCGATTTCTGCGATGTCGATGAAAACAACCTCTGAATGCTTCTTGTAGAGATTAACCACCAAGAGTCCGGTAATAAAGAGCACCTGCTGGTCACATGAGACTGAGGACATTACTGGTGTTGAGTTGTATGCGTAACCTCAGTAATGTGATATGATCCTGGTGACATAACATCACAAAGACCACCAAAGTTGCCATTCTTCACAGTCAACCCAAATCCATCACTGGTATTCAGTAAGTCTCATGATTCACGATCAAAACATGTCTAAATGTGTTCGCGTTAATGTCGTGCAATTACATGCTGCATTCATGTCCGCGTAATTAATGAGTTAGTTAGCGAAATTATCACTAGACGTTAATACACCTCAAGAGAAATCGCCCAGTAAATCATGTTTTATCCACTAAATGAAAAAAAAAGACACCTGCCTTTTTCTTAACTCCTGGGTTTGCTTAAATAATAAAAAAAAAACTGTCAATTTATCTTTGAATATAGCCACTACTTAAGTAAAAATCAATAAGGACTTAATTTATATAGACTGTTTTCTCTTAATCAGCAAATGTAGCAATGCATGCACTTTTACTTGCACAGCCACATAATTCTGGTGATAATGTGATCAAATATGATGTAATTTTTATGCATTAATGCCTCACTTTCTTTCCTTAATGTGGATTCTGCTTTACACGGCTCATCTTATAAAAATAATGTCATAATGACGCATGTTCAGCATTAAGACTAATAAGGAAAAATAATATGTACGTAAGTGGAAAGTTTTTGCTTCAAGTATGTAAGAAGTCGCTGCAGTTTTTAGCTGGAATAGTTGCATATGTGGCTGAATTGCATAAAGGTTTAGTATGATTGTTAGACTTTTTTATGCTGAGCTATATGCTCTGGAGTCGAGTTTACAGGAAGTCGCTGCAGTTTTTGAGAAAAAAAATAGGAAGGCTTGCATATACAGCTGAACTGTGTCGACAAATACGTAAAGATTCAGACCACGCTGTAAAAAGTAAAAACATGGAATCAACTTCAAAAATGTTCTTCAATAGGTCACACATTAAAAAAAAAAAAGTTGAGTGAATCACATTAAATTACATTGCATTACATTTAAGATAATTTAATTTGGTTCACTCAACAATTTTTTTTTTACAAACACATTTTTAAGTCGATTCTATGTTTTCCTTTTTACAGTGTACTTTTACATTGCCTTTGTCTGTTTTTAAATCTCTTCTTAAAACCCACCTCTTCTCCTTGGCCTTTTAACTTGTGCAATGCTGATATTTTGTTCTGTTTTATATTTTAACTTGTTTTATGTATTTGATATTAATTTTTTTTTATGCTTTTATTAATTTGTATTGTGTTTCTAGTGATCTTTACAGCACTTTGGTCCACTGTGGTTGTTTTAAAGTGATTTATAAATAAAGTTGGATTGGATTGGGTATTGAACACTTTGATGAAATGTATGTGTATGTATATACTGCATCAGGCAAAGTAAATGTACTTTTAATTTACTAAACCCACTTTTATTAGTCTTTGGTTCATTTATTTGTGTATTTGGACCCTAATAGTTCAATAAGTTGGACTTTGAACCCCCCTGGTGCTCCGAAGCTATTTTATATTCATTCTGAGTGGATTTGTACAACCTGTTTCAATTCCTTCTTACTTGGTTACATTTTATAACTAGTTGGGTCACAACATTTGCACATATAAGGTCAAGACTTCCTACAAATATTTCTCGGAATGTTGTTTTAAAAACTGAAAACATGTCCAAACTTTGAGCAGATTACCTAAAATGTTCAGTTGTTGGTTGACTGGGACAGAGCAGCACAGCCAACAACCTGGAGGGGGCGGGGCATTAAGTGGCTCATGTGCATTTAAAGGGCCAGTGCTCAAAACCACCTTTCTGGTGTCACTACTCAGAAATAGTGTTGAAGATGGACCTGTGGAGTTGAATTAAGGAAGAAATCAGACCCAAGCAGAGCATTTATAGTTTATGTAGAGCACAGGGAAATGTTTGAAAATGCATAATTCCATTTAAAAAGCAGAATATCAATCCTTTAAGATAAAAATGCAAGTAAAACTATATACATTTGAAAGGAAAATTAAAAAGTGTCATAAGTTTAACCCATAAAGACTGTTTAATACCTGTTGATCCACTAATCCTATCAATCCATGTAAATAATTAGTGTAAAATGTAGTTTGTCATCTTTTCATGGTCATCAGATATGACCCATTTGGACATTTAGAGGCTCTGTAGTAACGCAGTCATCTTCTACAACACTGATTCACCAGTAAAACCCATGGAGTTGGATCAATGACAGTGGATGGCTGGTTTATGTTCAATTAATGATATTTTTTGTTGAAAAAGTCCGTTTTTCTTTCTGAAATAATAAAACCGCTTTAATCTGAGCTTTTATGTACATCTACAGGATCAGTGAATTAAATATAGGAAAACGTGTGATTTATACTGAAAAAATAAACACAAAATACATGGATAATATTTTCATATATGGTGATAAATCATAAATGGTGATAAAGAACAGATAAAAAAAAAAAAAATAGGAACTGCAACAGAATGCATGTATGACCGAAACAAGCCCACTGTGCTTTGTTGAACATCAGTGTGTTATATTTTATCTTTGTACAAGTTCTGTTTTTGTCTAATTATTGGCCTTTATAACAACATGTAGCTTCCAGAACAACTATTCTTTTGGCAAATATAACCCTCATGCATTTTAGTAGTCTGTACTCAATTTTTCTCTGTTTTATATACTTGGTGAAGTAGTGCTGTTGTTCACCGGTTTTAGCTGAAGAACCTTTCTGCTAAGTGAAACCAGGCCCTCGGGTTTTAAAAAAAATAGAAAAAGAAGTTCTCTGTGGTCCAAGGTCAGTGACCTGCTCTGTAGCTGTCTCTATTCCACCTCAGGGCACCTGCTAATGTCAGCCCTCTTTTAGATTCCCCAAATCGTGGCTTGCCACTGGTTATTTTCAGCCGCGATAAGTGATCCCAGTGACCCCAGAGGTCTGACACACTGCTTTTTTTTAGCTAGAAGTCAAATGCCATAGCATTGCCTCCGGATCAAAGCCTTCAAAGTCAAACTCTACTTAGGCATCCATTGAAATAAGAGCTCCAAGCTCAGTTAAGTGTGTAGAGCCAGACCAAGCTCATGGCTTGACTTTTACTCACACTATAGCCAAGTGATGGCCGATATACATACTATATGTTTTTCTTTTTATATACTCAGCTGAGTGCGCTTATGGACTAGACATGTCAGACTCCAACAGACTGATGTGGAAACTGTTGGCTGTGGTGTTAATCACTTTGATTCCCAATACATTCTTTTAATCATGCTGACACAGTACAATACCTGTTTTTTTTTTTACACTTTAGAAAATATGACATGGTTGTTTATAAATTATTGAAGGCAGACGGGGGATAGATATTGTACTCTGTTCCTTCCATTCTCTCACCTAGTCCTGGTTGTGTCCACTTCCTTTTCCTGTTCCCGACATTGCTGTACAACTCCTCCCCCACCTGACAGGATGCAGAGTCTGGCCTCTCAGCAGATAATGTGACGCACACGTGTGCTAACGGAAGACGAGGCCATGAGCCACAAAGGTCCACTTCGGGTCCCGGATTATGATAACATCAGGAAGCTCAGAAAGGAAGAGGTGTCTGCAGGAAGTTGGCAGTCCTGTGAAGGTCTCCGAGAGAATCACACTTATCTTTCTGAGAAGCCTGGGTGTCACCCCGGCTCTAACATGATATTGGTGATGAATGGGTGACATCGGATTCTTCATAGTAGCCATAATAGGCGTGTATTCAGTTCATTGCTTAGCTGCTGCAACATTGTTGTCAGAAGTTATCTGAACTTTAGGTAACTGCCCTTGGTTTCCGTAGTGAAGTTGTTGTGGCGTTAAAATGAAATATGACAATTCTTCTTAAATCACTGACAGAAACAGACCCAGACAAGACAACTTAAAGGAGCCTCCTTTAAGTGCAGTAAAACTGCAGAAATTTCTGTCCTTCAAGGCATATTCCCAATGGAGAGAGCTCAAAATAAATGTTAAGGTTGGGAAGTCCAGATGGTCTTTAAGACTATATCCCCCTCCTCCATAAGCACTGGTGATTTATGAGATTCTCTAATGGTATCTCTGTTCAGATCTGGCTTTCTTTCACCCCGCTCTCCTCTGACGCTTTAAACTCATCAGGTTCTCTCAGCCCTGTCGTTAATCCTGAAGTACAAAGGAAGGTATGGCTGTAGAAAATTAGGGATTTTTCCTCCTCCCTTTTTCCTCTGTACCGAAACTCCTGCTGTCTGATGAATGATAAACTGATGAGCAGACTTAATCCAGGAGAACTGGCCCCCGCTGCTTCACTTTACATTCCCCAAACAGATGTAGACCTTGGTGAATTTGCCATGAAATTGGGAGCTGGTTGGGTGAAGAATTCCTCACATGACGCTGCACTGACTGAGCATGTACAGTGGACCCCCATGCCTGCAGTGACATTCCTCGGTTTTGTTATAGAGCGAGTGGGTGGGCTGTGGGAGCTCATATGTCAGCCGCACTAAATTCATATAAATGTTTTGTGTATGTTGATACTACCTCCACAGTTTACCCGACGCACACTAGGGCATGAGCGACCGAGCATCCCAGAGGACTTTAGCAATTATATGTGACCCTCAGCGGGTAATGTGGTAACACAGCAGCGCCTCAGCCTCACTTTCTGAAAACAACACAGTTTATATCACATATGCCAACAGAGTAGTTCCAATGTCACAAAGTTATTTAGCAGGAGGGGGGGGGGGTACAGTGTGCGGTTGTCGTTTCACAGGATAGAAACGCTCTTAAGCATAGCATCAGTTAGTGTTTCAGTCTTCCTGTGGTCTCAGCACCAGCATGGTACTTTAGCCCCCGGCTGTACATACATATGAGGGTTTATTATGATCTCTATGACAGTGCATACACCCCTGGGGGATTCATGCAGTCACGAACGAACACACACTCGCTGTCTGCGCCATCACTTCACTGACGGCTTATTTTACTCACATTTCAATGATTCTTAAAAAATGATTTGTCTTGCCTTTTGGAACTCTGTCTCCCCCTTGGTGCGGTCTTTATATACAAGTACACACACAGATCCATTGATAAACAAGGCTGGTGCGGTGCTGGGGAGTAACACAACAAATCTGATCGCAGTGTTTGGTTTAGGGTTTATTCTATTGCTATATATATAATACGACTAACACGTTTAACATGCGCAGTTGATGACAGCCTTGATTAATAGCATAAATGAAACACATACATAGCAGATCATAGCGCAGTCACTCATACTGTAATATTAATAACACAACTACAAAGACATGATATGATACCATTACCACCTTTACCTCCGTAGTTGACAGCCATAGTTGCTGATAAAAGGGCTATTTATTGTTCGTAACAGCCTCCTCTCACATTTAGCACTTTGTCTAGTTACAGCTATTGTATAATTATGCCACAGTATTATAGTATATGGGTGCTTTTATGAAACTCATACCGGAAAACATGACAAAGGGGCTAAAAACAATTCAAACAAGATGTAGATTAATGTAGTGAAGCAAGTTTTTGAAGCACTTTGGGTCTATTTTCAAAATAAATATTTACTGAGATAAAAGAGAAGCTATTCTTCAGATAAGACACATTTCTATATCATTTTCATATAAAAATCTGCATGTAACACAGTCAAAAGGACACCAAAATTATTTCCAATATCTTTTTATTCTCTCACAGAATCAAATAAATTACGCAAGGCGGAGTGTTTAACAAAAGTGGCCGCTGTTGCAAGATTTATATGCGTCAAGGTTCTGCGTGCAACACCAGTGGACACGATGGGTTATGCACGTAACCTGGAATGAGACTGCAGATTCATGAAAAACCCACATGTTTGGATTAGAAAAAACACTAAGATCCTTACATTTAATGCAGTGTATTTATTTATAGCTGTATATAAGACTATTTCAAGCCATGCTTTCCATATCAAATGCAGACACCTAGGTAGCCTTTCATGCCCCCAATTTTGGTCCTATTTTTGTCCCCAATATTTTATTATTTTATTAAGTGTCTTTGAGTGTCCACAAAAGCACTATACAAGTGTGATTGTATAATAATAATAATAATAATAATAATAATAATAATAATAATAAGGATAAGAACGATGATAATAATAATAAGAATAAGAATAATAAGTAATTGATTTTGGGATGGCTCTGAATAAACGTATAATTATTTTGCATTTATCTGAGGTCAACATTAGGTACATCCTGGGGGGAAATATGTATAAATGTCTCTTTTATTATTGGGTCTGAAAAATACCATGTACCAAAATGAACCCAGTTCCACAGAAGCACACATATGGAAAATATCAACCATAGGATACTATCAAAGATAGTATATTAGTTTATTTTGTATACAGAGTCAACAATTCACTGTGTATTAGTAAGAATCTGATGATAGAATACTCATTGGTATCCGTGGGTTAGAAATCAGTGCATTGTGATATACTGTAAGGGAGTTGAAAAATATTGTAATTTTAGAAAAACTATATCACGTCCAGGACAACAGATGGAAATTAGCTTCTGTGCTAAATCTGGCCCATGCATCTTGTTCTTTGCAACTAATGCCAATACACACTGTCCTGTAACTAAATAAATAAATACTAAATGTGCAAAGAACACACTACCGTTAGTATAAAGTCATTGTAACACTCAACATACTGTAATAACATTAGATTTTGGACAATCTTAGCACAGCTAGAATGAACATTTACCTGCACTAGTAAAAACTGATTCTTCCACAAATATTTGCATTTAAAAAAAATATTAAAATGTATATGGTGTTTTTAGATACCCCAAGAATCATATGTGTATCACAAAACATGATACGGTGTTAAAATTAGACCTCTATTTTCTGCACTCCTACTAATGTGTCAATAGAGCAGTCAACATTAGAAAGGACAGTGTACAATCTTATAACATCGAACAACTAAAAATAATAATTTATATTTTATGCAAATATTACATCAGGCAATAATGGAGGGAGCCCAGTTGGGTGTCTGCACCGAGGCTTAGTACAATAGTCATTGTGTTGCAGTAGTTGTTGTAATCCCGACTGTTTTACACTGAGGCTATGAGCAGCACAGACCAGGTGAAGTGTACAAGACAAAGAGCCTGTAAAGGTGCTAAATTGCACTTTTTTTTAGCGTGTAGATTCTACCGCTCTGTCACCTTTTGCTCCCCTCTCTCTCTAACATCCTTTGGGGTTTTGTTCACCTCTCATACTTTGCTGTCATTGTCTTGATGTTTTTGTCAGCTTGAGCCTGGAGGGCATCAGAGCAGCAGGTTTGTCCTGAGCCTCTCAGCTCTGCGCTTTTCATTACGACGGTATCCAACTTACTATTTCAGGCAGAGAGACACACTGACTTGTACGGAGGCAGAAATGGCTGTAAAAGTCAGGATTGGTAACCTTGTCCGCCCGTGGTCATGGGTCACTTGGCAAGTGCATGCTGGAATTCGCCTCACTAGGAAACCCCTTTCCAAGGCTAGAAGAGTGAGTGAGGGAGTGGAGCAGGGCAGAGGGACACACAGAGGTGAAAGAGAAAGACAAAGCAGACAGTGAATGCAGCACGAGACAAACTGTGAAAGGCTTGTACGCCATGAAAGTGCACACACGTATGGATTTAGTTTGACTCTCCTATCCTCTCAGATCTACACTATTACACTACATGAGTTCACACTGACTTATGCTCCCAGCTCAGGTTTCATGTCGAATTGTCAGTGCTGGCATGATTGCAGACAACAATTTTAAGAAAAAGTAATTTCATGCCACATTCCTATATGTTGTATGAACAGCTCAGCACCGTTACCTCTCATGTCGCCAGTATTGCATAGTCACCTTGACCTACTCTGTGAACCTTCACGCCCCCTTCTCCAAGGCTAAAAATTAAAATACATATTTCAGACAAAGATGCCATAAAGTTATGTAACATCTTCAGCTTGAGCTGTGGCTTGAAGAAAGACAATGGCTTTTTGTATTTACTCTCATTTCCTTCCCTAATTGAGTCACAGACTAAAGTGAAGCAATACAAAGGCTTTTTTGTTAGCTACAAGAAACACCTATCCAAACACATTGTGCAACGACATGCTGGAGCAATTAATAACCCTCTGAGGCCAGCCAGTTGTAGACTTGTTCAAGTGTAGTCAATTTCAGCCTGTAGGTCAGCAGAGCCTGGAATGCCTAATAAATATTGAAATAATCAGGACTGTAATTACAGAGGTATTTTTGTCATTTTAGATCTTGCACAGGAAATATGTTGTGCTCATGTCTTAAATGAGTTTGGAATAGAATAGGTCTTTTTTTATTTATTTTTGTTATTTTAAATTTAACTACTGGCTATTAAAATACAAGTTTGGCTATCTTTTACTAGCAAATAAGCCTCAAATATCAGAGCTTAAATTATGTTATATTAACCTTGTCACTACAAAATGCAGTGTTCCCAATTCCCCTGTGTCAACATAATGTAAGTAAAAGAAGAATCCCACTCAGTTATACAGTTCCACATGAGCATACTTAAAGACTTCTACTCTGACATGCTCCTGAGATATGGCAGTCCTTCTGGCAGGTAGTTTGATTAACCGCTGCGGTCCTGAATGTGTTATGAAATGATACAGCTTTCCTTTCCACGGAGATGATCTGTTGGTTCTGTAGGTGTTAGTTATTTCCCTATGTTTTCCACAGCTTCCACCCATTAACACGTAACACTTAGGAGATCGCTGGGTAAATGATCGACTCACATGACAGTTATGGGTCTCTGGCTGCAGATGACGGGGTGCTTTAAAGGTGCAGTAAATTATTTTGAAAGTAAAAGCAAAGCCGGGCGGGTGCAGAGAGTAAGCATGCCATTAACATTCTCTCTATTAGGATATATACACTACACATTTCATTTAGTTGACATTTGTGTGGGCTTCTATAATTAAGGAAATATGAGGCTTTTCACCGCACATTGCATCTCAGGCTTGTTCACTGCAGGTTTGAAAACAGGGTTTAAAATGGTTAATTGGAGAAGTGAGGGTTTTATTGAGAAGCTGTCTTTTGTTGCATGCTTTCCCAACCCTTTGACCCACAGGCATACACCTGGTTTTGGGTCAGGTTACAGCCAGGCTCCAAGGCTTGCAGGTCAAGACCTAGTGCTTCACAGACGTCTAATCCCTTGCATGGCAACATATTTGACTGAAGGGCTAGATCTACACACTCCCAGACTTCATACTTGAAAAAGTACGGCACTATCTCTTTGCTCGCCTGCCCCCTTTTCCTGTCTTTTCTCCCACTCCCTCCACAAAGTGATGATTTAACACTTAAAGGATGTTGAAGGGGCTTTGTGGAGCATTAACCTGCTGTGATTTATGAGCTTACTGAATTATGAGGAGTACATTTTGTCTTTACACGAGTTTACGTATGTGTGAGCTTGTACAATATATGTGTGTGTGTGTGTGTGGAAAGGGGAGAGAAACAGAAAGAAAGTGAGTCGCTCCATTTAGCTTTTTTTTTTCCATTTAGGAACCCTGACAGAGGTATAAATCTCCGTTCTTCAACTTCAAGGCTTAACATTGAACACTTCAAAATTAGCTTATGAGAAAACGCTGTGACATTTTGACCGTGATATCCCAAGTATTAATTGAGCGGCTCAAATTAACCTTTCAGGGTTGTTTTTTGAATAATTTCTTCATTTTATTCAGTGAAAGGCGGCAATACGGTGCAGTAAACTGTGGTTGCCAGAGCAGGTGAATAAAAAGGCTACTGAGCTTGAACGTAATGTGAAAACACACTCTTCACCAAGTCACTGCTTTGACCTGAGGGTGCATGCTAATTACACCGTAGATAATTCTCCCAGGCAATGCAGTGATAGGCACACCAGGGGGAGCAGTTATACTGTTATTTTGATCTTGAATCAGAGAAAAGTGGAGCTCTGAGTTCCCATCTTAGATGCTTTCACAAGCAATAGAATAGATATTTCTTGCATGATTACATATATAAGCACATTTCTACTGGAGACCTGCTTCACAGTCTGCCCAATTGCCCTGCTTCAAGTGGCCCCCGCTGCTCCGGTTTCAGAGGATTTCAGAGCATAATCCTGCCTGACTCCTGAACAACATGCTCGTTCACACACTCACCCAGCTTCTACTGTTATGTGTATTCAGCTACAGTCAAAATTATATGAATCAGCCAAAGAAAAAGACCCTCTTTTAATTATTTCCCAGTTAATAATGGCATTAATTAATTAACGACAGCATCCAAAATTAGCAAAAATTCCTGTTTTAATCAGTCTTTCTGTCTAGATTCTGTGAAAACTGTGTGAGTGTCCTTGTACTGTTTAGTGCAGTCAGTTTACTCAGCACTTCCAGGCCGCCAGCACAAACGCACAATGAACTAAAACCACTTTATGTTCACCTCCTTGCATGGGCAATCTTTAACAGTTTCAATAACACAAGCCTGTGTGCAGTCCTGGTATGCATTTGTGTGTGACAGGAACTTCAACGATAACAACAACAACAAGACAAACCACAACATCAACAACAAAACACTTAATCACACTGGTAATACATCATGACAAGCAGCGATGTCAGGGGTTGGAGAAACAGACAGACTCGTACTACGTGTATTTTACTGTACAATACAGCGCGCTATACAGCACACAGACAAGCAGGCTACCAAAAACTGCTAAAGTGTAAGAGTACAGACATGGAAAACAATTGTATTGTCAATTTTTTTTATGCTTGAAAATTTTGTTTCTATTATATAGAATTTAAGTTGTAATTTTGCCAGTTTTTTTTTTTTTTTTCCCCCACCTTTGCAGGGTTTTATATATATATATATATGATTCTGATGCTTAGAAAGAGCACTGAAGACATTTTGGGTACAAATTAATGAAAAATCAATGTGGAGAAAATATTGCTTTTAACCTTTCTGGTTGTTTATATATTTTTGGGCTTTTCCAGCTTTTATAAGCAAAAATATAAAGTGATGACAAAAATAATGTATCATCATGTGTGTATATTTTTTAATTAAAGGGTTGTGTACCTAAGTGTTTTCTAAATTTAAGTAAAACATAGTAAAACAGGCTAAAATGAAGTGAAAACAATGGCACTGCCACATCAGATTGGATATTTGGATTAATTTTACTGTATGGGAATTTACTAAAAAAATTGCATTAAAAAATCCCAACTTTAAATGTGTTTGTTTGTGCGCTTGTGCAGCTGTGTGTGTTAGTGGGGTGGGGGTAGAGGAGGAGGTGGTGAGGAGGAGGTGAAGGGGAGGGGATCGGGGGGTCCTCTCTCTCTCTCTCTCTCCTCATTTTTCAGGATCAGGTAAATGGCTCTATTACCACACTTCTTTAAGTTGGTTATTGCTCCATATAACTGACATACGGCGCAGCCTCCATTTTTGTCCTGGACAGTTATGGGGCTGTGGTGATCATGTGAAGAATTTCTCTGGTGCCCTTGGTTTAATAGGATGTGTGTCTTACATCTCTGATAAATACACCCATTTGAGCAAAGTAGCTGAGAATGCTAGCAGCCCCATGCCATTTTGTCCTGTTCCTGTTAGCGTGCAATAACAGCCCCTTAGAGATCTCAATACAAGTGTTTTAGGACATGTCAACAAAAGTACCCGTTCTATCTCTGGCAGATGCTTTATCTGATCCAGTTATCGGGGAGGAGATAGTATTTGTAACAGCACTTTTAGGCAGAAAAGCTGAAAGGCTGTTAGAAGCCAGAGACGCTGTGGCCCTTTTAATAGTGATTGCTGAACTCTTGACTTTCAGATTCCCTCTCCTCACCCCTGACTTCCTGCCTGAACGCAGCAGAAGACTCTACGGCGAGTCTCATTGCCATTCCTCTGCTCTTGGCCTTTCTCTTCCTGCGGGAATTACCCTAAGTTGTGTTGCAGCGAAACAACTGTTTATTAAGTTTCCACTCTGTTAATTTTCCACTTTGTTGTGCTTCTCTAAACCCTCGACGCTCGGGCTTACCACGTCAGTTTCCTTCCCATCTAGACTCAATGACATGAAACACGTAATGGGTATTAAGAGGGTTTAGAGTTGAAAGCCGCCTGCTGTAGTTCCGAATTATGCTAATGTGATTATGAAGACATATTTTTAGAATAACCTTGTTACTGACTTGATAATTTCCAACATATAAATTAAGTTTAGGCTAAGTCTTGAACTTTACTTTTCCTCTTTTTAAATGTGTTACTTCTTTACCGGACATAACTCTGTGTCAACCATATGGAGCATCATTAAGGTGTAATGAACGCAGTGCAGATATGCTTATATTTAATTATTTTCTTAATTAGAAGCTTTATTTTTTTTCATGCACAAGTATGTTGAGCAACTTTTGGTTTGCAACTAATTTTCTATCTACTTACATGTAATTCACTAGATGCATGTAATGTTTTGCATTTCTCATTGTGTAAATATGACTACAAAAATTAACAGTAAAACACAGAATACAACCTATTATTTCAATGGGTAATGAAGTACATAAAGACTGATTTTTTAATTTTTTTTTTTACCTGTGCAGTAATTCATTTATAGGTCCATTTGTTCTTCTCTTATTACTCCTTACAAGTTTGTTGTAAAAACACACACAATGTTCACACATACAAACATATAACGTATTAAAAAAAATCAACAGACTGATTAAAAAAAAAAGTCTGTGAACATTTCTAAGGATGGAGGTGGGGCAGAGAGCCATTTACACTTCTAATTTAAGGCTTCTTTATTCCCAAATGTTAAATACTAATGATTGGCCCCCATTTGGAGCTCAACCCCCACTGGAGGCCTGTTCAGGATCTCCACTGAGGCATTTGTGTGTGTCTACCCGACTCCTTTCTTCTACTTTTAGCCACACAGGCTCAACTTCACAGGACAGTCGACAGCCCGTGGACAGCAGATGAAAAACTAAGGCAGCATATCCTGCGCCTGTTAAGTCCTCAACTAATTAGCAAAAATGGTGTCCTTTCTTTTCTTTTTAGGCATTTAGTCTCGGGGGGTGGCGGGGAGAGAATAAGACAGAGAGGAGGAGACAGAGAAAGGGGCGAGATAGTGAGGGAGAGAGAGAGGGAGAGGAGGGATGGGGTAAAGTTGAGAGTGGGGCTGGAGCGAGGGAGTGACGGAGAGGGAGGAGAGGCATCTGAGCTCTCAGCTGGGCTGTTTTGAAAACACGCTGCTGAAAGCCTCGCGCTTAATTCATGCCTTTTGTTTTTAGACCTTTTGTGTTTGCCAGTTTGACCATATAACATCATACATCTGGTCTATAGATTTTTGGGGCTTTCTCGCTCAGGGACCCATAGAGTCCCCCTGGGCTCAAATTCGAGTGGTGTTGTAACATAAAAGCACCTCAAGTGTGGGCTGAGGCAGAGACACAGCCAGCCAGAAATGGGGATAGATGGCCTGGATGCATTTGGAACAGGAAGGCGTCAGAGTACCACATCGTTTTACTGTTTCTGAGATAGCTTGTGTTTTCTTGCCAGGTGAGCGACTGAGTATGACAAAAACAAATGTCAACAGTTCAGGAAAACGTCTATATTCATAAAAAAAAAAATCTCTTTAATAAGCCTGTAGTGCATTCTGTATCCAGAGTACTAATTACACACCACCAGTCCCACCCATCCAGACAAATATCCAGACAAATACCTACAGCATATATATATATTTATATATGCTCATGGTAATAGCTGTCGTTTTAGAACACCAAATTAAAAAAAATAAATGCAACCCAGTTCACAAACTAAAAAACAATGTTAATGTGATACAATTACACAATTAACAGGAGACATATGGAAGAGAATCTGCTGCTTTTCTTACCTTTTTTTTTCTAAATTGTTTAGTTTACATAAATCAAACATCTTTTAAGTTCTCAACATAATTCACAGCTAGTATATCTCCTATTGACAGTACTTCTATTACTGTAACTCATGTAGACAAGATGTTGTCACATCTGTTGTACATGGGCAGAAGTTATCAGAGACTATAAATAGAATATAGATAGAAAATCTAGTTTTCATGTGGGCATATCCTCGGAACATCAAGTTACTAAATGACAACACTTATTACTTAAGGATATCAACTATAAGTGTAAACTACAGTTCTACAGAGTCGATTATTTTTGCCTGATGTTAGGTTTAAATGCATTTTCTTTTCTCACAAGAATGTTAATTTGCATTTAACACAAGCTCAACCTGTTAATTTTTCAGGACCGTGATGAACAGGAGGAAGGTGACCGGTGCGTCTTTGGTGCTTTTATGGGACCGCAGGAAATAGCATCATTGGAATTTCACTCAAACGAGATGGGACGGGGTATTTGTAGTGAAATGATGCCCTATGTTTGGTGTACACCCATGTTTAAATTGTGCAACTATACACAAGTTAATTACGGTGAAACTAAATAGTTACACACATCTAAAGAACATTGGTAACATAAATTAAATGCTAGTTAGCCACCAGTGCTAATGCCAATTGCAAGTAAAACTATACTTTCTCTAAAATGGCTTGCAGTATAATTTTGTGCATTTTATTTGGAGTAAACCCATGTTCAAATTGTGCTCAAGTTAATTACAGTGAAACAAAACAGTTAAATGCATTGGTAAAAGAAACTAAATGCTAGCTAGCCGCTAGTTGCAAGTAAAAGTATATTTTCAAGGGCTGTCAAAATCAACATGTTAAAATGGATGAATCCAACATCATGATTAATCCGATTAAACATTTTAATGCAATTAATCCATCTGCATCATAGAATGACTGAGCATATGACACATTTGCAGCAGTTTGTCCATGTAGAGTTAGCTTCGTGCATGTGCAAATGGACAGTTGATCTGGTAGTGACAGACAGCAGAACCAACCTATGAAGATGGAAAACACTAAACAACTCATTGGTCCTGTGGATGGAAATATAAGGACAAACAAAAACCCAAGCCGGAACAGTCGACCAACATAAAGTACTATACATACCCGGCAGGAAGGAATTTTCTTTTCACTGAAGCACTTCCATCTTAGAATACCACATTAATGTGAAGCATACGTTAGTCTGGGATTCTACCAGCACACATTAAGTGCATATATATATATATATATATATATATATATATCATGTATATATTCCCTTTTTTCTTGGATCTGTTTGTTCATCCAAACTTAAATGTGATGAATATAGATGAAAAATTAAAGTTATTTAATCTGATTAATTGAAATTAATCCACAGCAACCCTGTGATGAATCTGATCAAAAATTTCAATTATTTGACAGCAGTAATATTTTCATTAAAATAGTCTGCTGTAGGATTGTGTGCCTGTTGTTTGGTGGGATGTCAGATTTGATCAGACTAAATAGCGTACATGTTTGTGTTTATTTGCATATTCAGTGCTTTACACTTCTCTACAAATAGGTAAAGCCAAAATCTAACGACACAGATGTCTCTTTACGTCTTAGTTATTTTGTGTGATTACAAATGGTCTCGATTCATTGTTTTAGTGAACAAATGTTTTTACTTTCAAGTATTAGCAGTGCTATTTTTATTTAACCTTTATTTAAGACTCACTGAGTTTAAAAAGCTCTTTTTCCAAGACTGACAGCATCCGAGTTAACTTGGGTTTAGACGGTTTTGAAGCAAATGTGTTTAACTTGTTAAACTATATAAATAAATTAGGCTAAACATCTCCAACCAGATGTCTCTTTCTCCATGTCCTCGATGTCCACCACTTTCAGAGCACTTATTGAAACAGCAACCAATTAGTGCCGTAGACGCAGGTTAAGTGTGTCACTTTGGCTAAACTCACATCTGTGTAGTTCGAACAGGGGACTTTTCTGCCTTATATAAAGCAAAAAGTCGACTAAATAGTCAAATAAACAAAATCTAAACATAAACAGCTTCTTTTAATTTTCATAACAGAACAATTGTAGAAAAAAGGTGCACTCAAGCAGTACAGAAACACAAAAACAGACAGTTGGAGTGCATGTAACACAATCTAACAGAGTGTACACACACCCAAATTAGGCAGATTGTTCCTAAAAGCAAAAAATGTTTTGCAGACAGATTTTAATGATGCCGTCTTCAATGTCATTATCTGCAATGCAGTTTGTTTTCCTGTGCTAAACTTAGAAACTAAGTGATCCAATAGATTTGAGTATGTGGACCCCCTTCTGTTTAGAGCTCAAGGCACTTGTATGATTGCAGAGTTGATCGTGGTTTACATCAGTACGTCCATTAAACTAAACAACACACCGCCTAATATAAGAACATTCATTTTTGTGCAACTTCTACAATATTTCACGCTATCTCTCATATATTGGAGCTTTCAGAATAATGAGTTCCACGGTTGTAATTACGACTCGTATGTTGACATGAATGGTATTTACAAGTAGGAAGCTGGTAATTACAGTAACTCCCTCATCACACGAACACTGAATTATAACAATTACAAAAGTTTGAGATTAAGCAGAAAAACAACATCCATATGTTTTACATCCATAAAGATTTAGGGTTAAAGTATTTGTGACTCAATAATTATACATTGGGATTTACGCAGACCTATTTGCATCTCTTATTTTAATATCTTTTAGTCAAAGTTATTGTTCAAACTAGAAATAAAATACTGTTAACACATTTCAACAAAGCTTGAACTATTCAGTTGAAATTCTACTGAACTGAGGTAGGGAAGAGCTGTGGTTCCTAATGAACTGTGGGCTTAAAGATGGTTTGAAGACCTTTAATATTAATTAACATAGCAACCGCATTTGTACTTTTTTGTTAAATGCATTCTTCTTTCTATTCTTCCACATAAAATTACCCTTTACCTGATGAAGATCATTGTTGCTTAGACTAAAGCGAGCCTCGCGCAGACAAGGAAGAAAACAATTAACTCTTGGCAAAGCCACAGCAGTGTGTAGATATGTTTTTTTTTTTCTTTGACTGAAAGGGAGGAGATGTTTGAGGGTCATATACACTGTGGAAAATTACAGACTCTAATGGACAGGATTTGGAGTAAAATATGTGAAAGCACAGATATGGTTCTTTAACTCACCTTGACCTGTCTGCACTGTGACTGAATGCAAACACTGACCTGTAGCGAGATGACTAATAATCAGAAGACTAGGTCATGATTAGTGTGATTTTGTACAGGAATTTCCCAAACATGTAAAGATTTATCTTTGTGTTATGACTAAGGAGTGGAATCAATCATTGTCAAACATCAAGGTCAATGTGTAAGATTTAAGGGGATTTAGAAGGAGCTAATGGCAGACATGGAAAATATTATTCATAATTATGTTTTCATTACTCTATGGTCTCATTAAAAGAAGAAACGACTGTTTCTGTTACCTTAAAATGAGCCATTTATATCTTCAGTGGCTGTGGATCACCTCTAGAAAGTTGGACATATTGAGGTTTATCGTGAACAGATAAAAACCACACACTTTATTTTGCAGCCACTGTAGGGGAAGGTGAGGGGGTGTGCAGTGTGTTGCAAACAGGGGTGGGAATTCATAGGATTTTATCCATATCAATGCTATTGTCAATTTTACTTACTAGTTCCAATTCCTTATCAATTCTATCGATTCCTGAGTGTTTTTTTTGTTTTTGTTTTTTGAGTTGGAAAAAAGTAGTTCAGTGGGTCATAGTGGAGCTTGTTTGAGGAGCTTTGTGTTAGCACTCGTACGCAGGCCCTCGGACACGTGACATTCCTGGAACTTAATTCAATGGCAGGTCGACAAATGCTTGAGCCTGTTGCTGGTATTTACATCCTTACATGAAATTACAGCCTTACACTGATGACAGGTTCCAACCAGAGGCTGGAACTTCACCATTGGATGAAAATATACACTCCATCCATCCATCCATCCATCCATCCATCCATCCATCCATCCATCCATCCATCCAATTGTCCATCAATTCATCCAACTGTCTGTGCGTCCATCCATCCATCCATCCATCCGTCCATCAATTCATCCAACTGTCTGTCCATCCATCCATCCATCTGTCCATCCATCCGTCCATCAATTCATCCAACTGTCTGTCCATCCATCCAACTGTCTGTCCATCAATTCATCCAACTGTCCATTAATTCATCCAACTGCCTGACCATCCATCAATTCATCCAACTGTCTGTCTGTCCGTCCACCCATCCATCCATCCATCCATCCATCCATCCATCCATCCATCCATCCATCCAACTGTCCATTAATTCATCCAACTGTCTGACCATCCATCAATTCATCCAACTGTCTGTCCATCCATCCATCCATCCGTCCATCAATTCATCCAACTGTCCATTAATTCATCCAACTGTCTGACCATCCATCCATCTGTCTGTCTGTCCATCTATCAATTCATCCAACTGTCTGTCCATCCATCCATC
>JAQQZY010000024.1:15016049-15027130 GCA_030068375.1 Ostorhinchus rueppellii | reverse complement strand
TGTGATGAGGCTGAATATAGTTCCAAGTAAATATCTGCCCAGGTAATAGCCTCGTTCCATTTTGCATTATGATTTGTTCTCATTCTGAACACACGGCTCCTAGGATATATTTAGAAAAAAAAAAATAGATGGCTCGGTCACTTTTTTTGGAGGACATGCTAACTGACACTAGGTTTACAGCAACTGTGCTAAGCTAAAGCTAAAAGTGTTGCTCCTAAAACAGGACAATGACTGAACGGATTTTAACCATATTTTCAACACTGTTCTAACTCTGGGAGAGGCTGTGACTGACTTATTTTCATTTTTGGGTGGAGTATTCCTTTAAGTTCTGAGGCTGATATTAATATCAATACTTAACCCATAAACCCCCACAACTATTTTTGTAGTAATTTCCAAATGGATTTAGATTACCAAGTCGTTTATCAGCATTTATTATAATATTATCCATTCCATTTTATCAGTGAAAATCACATATTTTCCTGTATTCCCTTTACTGACCATGTAGGTGTTAGCAAAAACTCCAAGTAAATTCAAAGGTTATTATATCAAAACACATTAAAATGAAAGACACACTACTTTTTCAGAAAGATCTATCCTTATTTCTGCATGAAAACAAACGCCTACAACCGCTGCGATCTGTCAAACTACACGGGTTTTATTGGTGAACCAAAGTAGCAGAAGATGACGGTGTTTCCATGTTCACCACTGTGACTATGGATGCATCTAAAAAAAGACATCTGATGCTGCTGTAAAGCTGATAAGCTGTATTTTACCTCAATTATTTCACCATAGTTATTAAGTATTTAGCTCAGTAGATGCTTAGGGTCTTTGAGAGTGAAGGGGTTGATATTTGACAATTTCAGAAATATTTTTAACTGAAATATATCACAAAATTAGACTTTATACAGCTGTCAAAACAAAGAAATGTAACCAAAAACTTGCTCTTTGGTCCCAAATGGTATTTATTAAAAATATATTCTCACAGTACAGTTACTCCTTGGCAGTCATTTATTCACACTAGATCTCTCTATATACGTGATGCTATATTTGGCATCCACTGAAAGATACTATAATATACCAGTGTAGCTTGGTGTAAATCAGGGTAAAATGTACATTGCACATAAAAAATAAAAAAAAAAAAACCCCAAAAACAAACAAAATCCTGAAATAGTCTAGCTGCAGTCGTTATTCTGACAAGATGTTTAAACATTTTTAAGGTGGATTCATACCATCAGGGGCATAGGGGGCATGGGGATGGGAGAGACTGTAAAACATACTTAACAATTTTGCTGGCTGATTCACAAAAGGAAGACATAACCATCAACAGAAGAGCCAAATGGGAGCTCCCTCCACAAACATACAAATTATCTTGTGATAGCAGCTGGGGTCTAACATCTGCCTGGGAAATCAAATACCCAGGGAGCAGATGCTCAACCAATATACAACCAATGGTGTTATTTTATGTACTTCAAATTGCCCTTGGCTGTAGGGGCAGTACTTAAAACTAAGGTGTGTCATTTCGCTAACCTGTCCAGATACTTAAAAGAAAAAAAAGCATAAAAAATAGAGTCATCTTTGAATAAAAAGAAGGAGTGAGATGTTACCCTTAAATACCAAGTCTGAACAGCTGATAGATCAACTCATCAACAAGTCCAACCTCCCAGAGGCCTGTGGATGCAGCATCTCCAAAGATGGGATGCCAGAAGGAGCGTTAAAGGCAAAAGAATCAGGATCCAGTGCAAGTTATCTCGAGAGCTTACTCCTCAGCATGTTCTTATCCCTTGTTGTTCACAAGAAGCAGATGGTTTTCAGTGAAATTCAACAGTCTTTCCCTTGCTCCAGGGGTTTGGAAACGATTGGGAGCCAATGTCTTCATATAAAACACGAAAACCGACTGTGTGGTTTGCCGGCATGGACACTACTGAGATTTACAGTAAAGCGTTTAGGACAGATCTAGTATTTGTACACATGCTAGTGTAGTTGGAGTATTTGTTTTGTTTTGTTTTTCTAATCAAAAGTGGATAAATGTAATCTTTTTAATTAGGTTTTCAATATTTTTTATGTGAGAAGAGAAGAGATGGAGAGACTGTATTATTAAAAGAATGTTCTTAGCGCATATAGTTTGTGGACTTTTATATGAAAAAGCATCTTCTCATTAATATTTGTAATATCTATTTTTATTTGTTTATTTTTGATAAATATAACTGGTATGGTTGAGTCTTCCAGCTCTCATCATCCAGGTGAAATACACAAATACACTTCTTTTTTTTTTTTGAATAAACGCTAGCAATAAATCCTCTTAAGGCTAGAAATAAACTTACCAAATGTCATTCATTTACTTTATTTATTGCTCATACTTATCCATGACAGTGTTTAAACTGTACATCAATGTTGTGTCTTATTTATTTATTTATTTATGTATGTTGTAATTGGTCAAATATTCAGCAATGTAGAGTTAAATGTATATTTATAAAATCATACGATTGACTTCTATATGTTAAAACATGTGACACTGCAAAAATGGTGTTGTCAATATATTTAATGTGTTTTAAAAATAATTTCAATTGATAAGGCAGCAAAAATATCTTTCCTGTAGGGAAAAAAAAGAAGCAGGATGAAGCATTAGATGTATGATTTTAGTTGAATATAGAGATAGTCATGACAAACAAGGAAGATTGAGGAAGACGCTGGCTCTGAAAAATTTTCTTGCAGCTTGATTCACACCTGCACACCTTCTGTGGCAGCATGTTCTGCAAGGGTCGTCTGTTGCACGGCGGGAGTATTTGGGAATGATTAATAGCTCTGTCTTGTCAATGGTGTGCTCAAAACAGCGGGATCCTCTGCATATGTAAATACAAGCAGTCTCAGCACAGCAATCTAGAGCAGGATTAACACAGGTATGCTTCAGAATTCAGACCTATTCACCAATCTTTTCTATTATCTCTGACATCCAACCTATGTTGGTGAGACAGAACATCCCTTTCCTTTCCTCTTATCTAAATACATACATCTTGTCATAACACACTTCTCACACAAACAAGGTGAAAGATGGATCAGATTACTCTCACTTTTTGCAAGAAACAAAGAGCTATTGTTCTTCACCTCGCTCTTAAATATTGACACAAAAATACCAAATAAAAACTACAATTCCAATAAATGAACAGTACATATGTTACAAGGACAACAGCACCAAATACACAGAAATAAATTACTATTAAAATCAAATTTTCGGAAAAATGATTTCCCATGTCAACATTTTTACATAATGGCAGATATTATGCTTAGATGTGATTTATTTCTTATACGTTTGATTGATTTGTGTTTCTTTATTTGGATTAAGAGTCTGGTTTTAACCAGCTCCATAAGTGTCACGAGAGAACTTTTGGTATGATTTGGCACTATATGAACAATTTAATTATTTGATTGGTTGATTTCTTGTTTGCATATATATATTTTTTAATTCTTTCTGGAAAAAACTAAACAAAAAAAGACAAGCCAAACATAACAAACAGCCTTATCATGGGTGAGGGGAAATGCTTGACAGCGAGTGAAACCAAAAATAAAATAAAGCTGGAACACAATGTCTGTAAATCCTTATCTTTAATATCATAGAGCTCCTCACAGGTTCACAGGTAATCTAACAGGTTTTGTGTTTAGGTTTAAGCACCACCAACACTTGACTCTCTCTGTTTGGTTTAATCCAGGAAAAGGTCAAACAGTGAATTTAGTCGAATGAAAACTAAGACTCATCCTTTTTACAAAGCGTTTTAATTACCTAAAGCTATAAATTCAATGGAGATGTAAACCCAAGTCTCTACTGCTAAAATCCTGGATAAATACAGGAATGTGTTTTTATGGTAATAGGATATATGTAGAAATGTTGATATTGTGTTCTGTTTTATATTTTAACTCGTTTTATTTATTTGATTTTAATTTTTTTAATGCTTTTATTCATTTGTATTTTATTTCTAGTGTTCTGTGCAGTACTTTGGTTCACTATGGGTGTTTTAAAGTGCTTTATAAATAAAGTTGGATTGGATGTTGATATGAGGTGTAGTTTTGGTTGATATTTGTTGAAAATGTTAGCTATATTGTAATTATCGTCTGTACTCTTTAAATTTCTGATTACATTATTTTTTACTCATTTGGTTGTTGAGGACAGTAATTACTTTTTGAATGTGTAATTTTCACCGACTCTAACATACAGCTTAAACAAATTGTATACAAATGACTATAACGACTTTTATTTTGCATTTTATATACAGTGCATGCGCTCCAAAAACCCAGGGCCCCATACATTTACATTTTACTGACATCAGTCCGAGCCGAAACTAAATCTTTGTTGTTGTTTTTTTCCGGGACAAATCATTTTGTCATGTATTTTATTTATAACGTTTAATGTATGATCTGATAATCTATCTTTGAATGTTTCCAATAATGATTCATTCTCAATTACATATCAAATTTGAGCTGGACTGTCAGAGTTTTATTTATTTATTTATTTATTTATTTATTTATTTGCTAAAACACTTTTTTCCTCCGACACCCTCACTGTAGTTTTAATTAAAAGGCAGTAAAATTACTTTATTATGCAACAAATTGTGAAGTTTACCATTTTCCCATGTGATTACACTAGCATTTAGCATAAGATCACCTGGTTGTCCAAATATGGGCACTTCTAGCTCCAAAAAGCCAATATGTCAACAGCTAAATTGCAAACTACTGGCTCAAAACAGCATTTCCCAAACCAATAGGGGTGTCACTATTTATTTGGCCCCTAACTCCTCACAGTATATACCTGTGGTGTGCAAATATGTACAATAACACCAATATGTCCTTGTATTTGCAATGAAACAGCCATAAATGCAGACTGGTTTCTAGTCATTTGTAACAAAGATAAGATGACCAACAGTTAATTTCACCAAGCTATTATACTTAGATTTTTACTCTTATGCAAATTAATTAACTTACCCCATTAAATATAAAAGTGGTGCCAAGCACAACAAACCTCACCTCTCACATGTGTTAGGGTTTATTTTGGCATCAGTCCAGCTGATGTCATCATGTCTGTGCATGTGCTGATGTCAACTTATCAGTTGCTTCTGTATATGTAAGTAAATTGAAACAAAAGTTATGTTTTTATCAGCATGTGAAATTCTGCCCATTATAAGTAAATGAGGGGAAAAAAGATTTTTAAAAAATCATTAAAATGTTGAACTTTGATCTATTTTTCCCAAAATATAACCACATCTCTTCTGGGTCACTGACAATCTATAAAGCCAATTTGGTCTGATTTCAACCAATAGTTTTGCTGCTACAGATATGTAGCGTATGAAATTTTGTCCTTTTGTAAGTAAATGATGAAATAAGATTTTATTAATAATAATGGATTAGATTTTTATTGCGCTTTACAAGTCACTCAAGGTGCCTTCTCCATTATTGATCCATTATTCATTCACCCTCTGGTGGTGGCGGAAGTGTGGCTGCCATTTCACACCTATGGCCCGTCTGACCACCACTGAACATTCATACACCAGTTTAAGTAACACTGGAGGTAAGGAGGGTGAAGTGTCTTGCCCAAGGACACAATGGACTGACTGACTTGGAGAGAGTGGGATTTGAACCACCAACCTTCTGGATGTTGGACAACCTGCTCTACCACCTGAGCCAAAGTTGTGCCACCTTTTAAAAATTCATTAAAAATGTTTGAACTTTGACCTACTGTTCCCAAAATGTAATCAGATCTATTCTGGGTCACTGCAATATATAAACCCAATTTGGTCTGAATTCAACCAATAGTTTTTCTGCTCGAGTGTTCACAAACAAACTAAGAAACCAGCCGAACTAAAACCAATACCCCTTCCTTCCCTCCCCTTCAGAGGGTGGGATAAAATGACTTGTGTATTTTTGCATGAAAACGTTGGCTGTCTTATTTCAAAGTCATTGCATCCAGAACACTGACATAAACCACAAACTTGAACTAATAACCATATGATGAACCATGAACCAGATGTAAGGTACAGCTGTAGGTTTGGTTTGATTGCGTTGGCTTTGAGTAGCAGTAATCGTGTAAACCATAGCTAACAGTTGGATCAACATAATTCAACATTTTCTCCACTAAGAGCGAAAAACACATAAAATCCTTGGACGAGCTGGTGATAAACAGGTTTTTCATTCCTTAAAAATGAACACTCCAACAAGGTCTTTGGTGCCTAACAAGACAAGACCATTTCCTTTGTAATGTTTAATCTCTTAATGCCATTGGCTATTACGTGTGAACTCAGACTCGTGGCAGGTAAGGAATTTATTGTTGCTCCGTTATTAGGGGACGACGGAGAAAGAAGTGCAAATCGCCACGGTTTTCTGAGGATGTTATGACCTCCTCCTAGATTATGCCTTCTGACAGGTTTGTCATCCCTGTGCACTGATGTGCTCTATAGAGTGCTCTGATATCATTAGCTTCATTGCTCCTAATGTGTCTGCTCCCCTCAGCAGGAGGACAGGTCATATATTTTGCACATCAGTGGACAAAAGCCAAGAGCGGGAATTACTATATAAGTGCTTCCTCACTAGGAAAACAGGCAAAATATGTTTCATGGAAATGAATTAAAAGCATCTGAGTGTAAAGCTGTTTTGTTTGGCCGGCTGTGACAGCAGATATGACGATAAAATGACGTCTCAGAAGATGCAAATATGAACCATGTCACTATCATATTGATAGTTTTCATGAAAGGTTATGCAAGAGCAGATGGGTAAGCTCATAGCTGTCTTAAAGGATTAACAGCTGTCCTGCAAAGCAAAGCGTTTCTGTTGGAGAGGCCATGGAGGTCAGGCAGCAACAATAACAGGAGTGGTGGGATGTGAAGGACACTGGAGATTTTGATATTATGACTCAAGGAGCATGGACCACTGGCTCTCTGCTGTACGATATGGGCGTCCCAGTCAGCGGACCGGGTCCATCATTAATTGTGAGGCGTGGTGGTCCGATCTCATCACTCTTTGTGTTCTCATGGAAGTTGAGTTCGATAATATACACCAGGTGTGTTTTGGTTCTACTCTAAGGTTACAGTGCACCACACTGCTGCATGAACATTTAAAAAGGGTTAGAGACAGGTTATATATTTTGTTGAATTGTATACTTATATCAGCTGTTTCCCATAATTCAAAGAAACACAATTATTTCCAATGGACCTGCAACATTAAATTCAGTGTCACTTATGGCTGTTTCATTTGAAGGTAATCACATCACATGAATACATATATAATTTAAGTCAGTGTTTTTCAGCCTTGGGATCAGAACTCCAGGTGGGGTCGCCTGAAAATTCTAGTAACTGATAAAAACTAAAAATAAAAACTTACTAATAAAAGGAAAATATGGTGAGTTGAGAGAGACCATCCCAACACGTAAAAGATAAACTGAAGCTGAAACTGAAGCACTGGGGTTCTGTTTATGTTTCAAATGTTCACTGTGGTCGGTTTCAGATGCCGCAGCTCTTTCATAATTCATAGTTTAGTTATTGTTTGTATTAATTGTCATCCTTGTAAATCCAAGCTGGACTGACTGTACATATCCTAACCAAGGAAAATCACTTTGTGCAGTAATCTGAACCTGGCTTTTCTGCCTCTGTCCATAATAATTACATTATATTAAAATAAATGTCATCTGAAATTAATGTTTATTTACAACATAGTATAGCAAACTATTATATGATGAAAAACAAATTAATTTTAGCAAAAAAAAAAAATCAGTTTTGAATGTTTGGGGTTGCCAGAAATTAGTGATGTTAAAATGAGGTCACAAGCCAAAAAAGGTTGGAAACCACTGCTTTAAATGTTTCAGGGTCAATGTAGACTTTTATTGATGTTACGTTGTCATGGAAACATTCATTTATTTGACTCCATACTTCTTTTACTGTCTTTTACTATTGTTTTGAATGACGGACCCCTATCAAGTGAAATAAAATGCATTTTTTTTTCTCTCTGCCACATCTCACTATATCCACCATATTTTCCTAATATTTATTCTATGTTTTACCACTTTTGGAGCATGAGCAAATGTTTTAAACTTGGACAAGAGTCTTTACAGTTCTGGGAAAGTTAGGCTAATTTTGTTGTGTTGTGACTATTGTGAGCTGGTTACTAGAAATGTAGAGTTCATGTATCCCCAAAATCTTCCAGAGGAATTCTGCCATTTTTACTGTGGACCAGGAATATTAAATGTTGAACATTTTAAGTGCCTTTTTTTTTTTAATTGTACTGCGGTGTGGTTAACCTTTGGTTTAAGAGCACCAAAGCAGAGGTGAATGTATAGGCTAATGCCCCTGCAATCATCTGTTCATCCCTTTTATTTTTATTTTTTTTGTTGTTTGCTTGTTTGCTTGTTTTTAACTATGTCTATGTCTTCATTATATGCATTTTTTTCTCTCTTTTTAAGTTTTTTTTTTAGATCCGTGGTGAATGAATGGTGTTTTAATGTTGGTTGTTTTTTTTGTTTTGTTTTTTTTTTGTTTTTTTGTGTTTGTTACCTGTCTGGGGACTGCAGATGAAAAGTAGTTATTTTCACTAATTCTGGCATATTTATATGGGTGTATTTTTTTATACAACAATGTTCATGAATATGCATGGTCCCTATCTAATAAACTATTAAAATAAAATAAAATACAAATATTGTACAGTATGTTCCAGATAAATTTACCAGTGTCTTAAAATGATCTTACAGTGCATTTAATTTGTAACAAAAGCACTTCAGCGCACAAGTTTGCCCAACTTTCCTTTTGGTTCTCCAGGAAAATGTCAGTATATTACTGCAGAACACTCTTTGCCAGGTAATAGAAGGTCATTGAATTGGACAAAGTTGGCCAAATATCTCATTATGCATGTGCTAATATAGTTATCTGGCTTTATCTTAGAATGAGCCAAGGATGGGATGGAGCCAATGGACTATAAAGAAAAAAATGAAAAGAAAAGTTGTATGTATACTGAAAATGTATTTTTTAAATACATTTTCTCAGTCAATGAAAACACAACCTTGAAAAATTGTATAGGATTCACTGAGGCATGATTGGATATCATTTATGAATTGATTGTTATATATTGACAATTTGTCCATATACACTTAACCCATAAGGATCCAGTGTGACATTTGTGTTTCCCAAATGAATTTTTCTCTGTATTTAACCGTCTTTAAGTGGTTCATCACCATTTATTATAATATTATCTTCTGTATTTTGTGGGTTTTTTTCAATGAAAATCAAGTATTTTCCAACATTTAATTTACTAATCATATATATGTTCATAAAAGCTCAGAGTGAAGTTGAAGGATATTCTAAAAAATACAGAAAAAGTGACTTTTTCAGCAAAATCGATCATTAACTGAACATAAACCAAGCGTCTCCGTCCACTATCACAGATCAAACTCCATGGGTTTTACTGGTGAATCAGTGTTGTAGAAGATGACGGTGTTTCCGTGGTAACTACAAAGTCTCTGAACGTCCAAATGGCTCATATCGGATGACCATGAAAAGATGGTAAAATATATTTTACACCAATTATTTACATGTATTAATGGATCAACAGGGATTAAACTGTTTATCAGTAGATGGTGGGTGTTTGGGTCTTTATTGGTTAAGATAAGTATTTTAGATTTACTGTTTTCTATTTAATACTATATATATATTTTCAAATTTACGTTGGTATCTAAGAAGGCTTTTCTTCTAAGAGACATTTGCAGGTGTAAGAACCATCCTGTTTTTGTTGTTTATCTCTTCATATGACATTCAGTCCACATCGGTCCTCACAGCTCATGGAAAACCACACATACGGTGAAGCTCGGTGAAGAACCTGTTGAAAACTGGTGTGGGGAATTACACCAATTGAGGAAATTCCTATTTTTCTGTGACCAATGAGAGTTATAGGCCAGAGAAAGGTTGTGTATTTTGGTTAGGATGGAGAGGGGAGTTGAAACAAGTGAATATTGCTGAAAGAGCGTCGCTCACATTCAGACGTGGACAAAAGGTGGAAATGAAATAACTTCCTTTCCTCTGAAAAACACAGCAGCTCTTGACAGAATAATAGCAGCTGAGTAGATGGAGAAGGTCTGCTCCTATTAGCTCTAAAACACAGGAAACTGTTGTGCTGCCTGCTCATGTTATTAAAACTGAACAGACACACTCCAAAACAAATGCACGGCCCTCTGCAAATGATTTTTATCATCGACAGGGTTTACTGAATATTCTAACGGTTTTTGGCAAAAGTAATTTGAGTCGGGTCATACAATATGTATTTTACTATTTAAAATGGAGTAGTGGCAATGATGGCATCTACTGAGAGTGTGATGTGGAGTGTATTATACTGTGAACTCGTGTGTGTTTTAGTAAAAATGAAGGTGATTATACTGTCGGGATTTCACTTTCAAAACATAACGCAACTTTCTTTATGAGGTATTGGTTGTAACTTTCCAAAAACTGAACTCAAATTAAGTAAATCTGAAAGTGGAAGGTCCACAGACTCAAAATGAGAACTTGATAAATTACATTTTTAACCCACAGAGACGAGGGAAGTCAAACAGTGTTGTGCATTTAACTGAAAATGTGCTGAATGGACATATTTTTCCATTTCAGTGTGTGTTTAGAGGACGTAAAAACCTTTGTTGTACCAAACATAAAGGCAGGAAAAACAGGTTTATGAGCCAGAATCTAAATAATTGGTGATAAAGTTATTTTGAGCTTTCAGTCTTATTCACATGAAGTGTTACGATTGGTCTGAGGGAACAACCAAAGGGCATAGACGTATCTAAACTAAAACTCTTGAACTCTTGACATCAAAACCAAATATACTGCATTTTCACTTTATTCACCTGTTAATTAAGATCGCACTGTTGGTGACTTGTACTATCTCTGCAGAATCATAACTGGTACCATTACAGTCTCACTAAAAGCCAGTGGTTCTGTCCACAGTGTATACACTAAAAAAAAAAAAAAGAAAGAAAACTCATCCATCTTCTGAACCCGCTTTATCCTCACTAGGGTCGCATGGAGCCTATCCCAGCTACTTAAGGGTGAAGGCGGGGTACACCCTGGACA
>JAQQZY010000024.1:14992291-15006804 GCA_030068375.1 Ostorhinchus rueppellii | reverse complement strand
TTTTGAATCACCGTCTGGATCCAGGAACTTTTTAAAGGATTCTTTATCATTGTGAGATAGGGCATGGTGGCACCGAGTTGCATATGAGGTCATTCACCGCCATCTAGTGGAGGAAAGTACTAACACTACCTTAAACAAAGTACAAACACTACCTTAAAAAAGTACTTTATACTTCTGTGATATTAAACTATTTCTCATGTTCAGAACTTGACAGAACACAAGTCATATTTAGAACAAGTGTAATGATAAATATATATATTTTTTCAAAACCAAAATGTGTATGCGTACAATGAAATGAAACAAAACAGAAAAGTAAATTGCATTTTCTGGATATCGCTTTTGTAATTACATGATATTACTACTTTATTGAATCAGTAATCTGTTACTGTTAATACTGTGCTGTAAAGTGCTCCTAAGACATCATTTGAGTGCTGACGATGTAAACCAAAAGAGCACTGTAATAATCATCATGTCAGTATTATATTTTCATCACAGCCACATCTATTATTATTTTATCACCCATCCTTATGTAAAAGTACACACCACATACAGTTCATCATATGAATCTGCACAGGCATTGACGTAAACTGCAACCTGACTGGTAGATGGAAACCGACAACTGCGTGGCTGTAATTCTATTTTCTATATAATATGAGCTGAAGCTTATGCATCATGTGAGATAATGAGATTGCATACAGGAGCAGTTATTGCCTTCATAAATGTAACAGGGAGACATTTCATGGTCAAGAAGTCACTGACATTGACATAAGCACTAGTAATGAACCTGGATGTTAAATTGCAGCTGCAAAATCTGGTCAACCCCTTTGTGTCGTGTTATTTTTGTTCTCCGTGTGTTTATGCATTGAGCGCCTTGCTGTGCATCACTCTAAAATATTCCCCAAAGGCATATAATTAGCCCTAAAAGAGACCTTTGGCTCAATGCGCCCCTGCCGTAACTGATTGAAATCATAGCTACATATGATGTTTTACCTTCCTGCGACCTATCTTAGCTGTCTATTTCTTTTAACCCGGGGGTAAATAAAGAGGAAGTGGTGTAGCTCGTGTACCTTGAGCTAAATTAAATGGACGTTTTCTCTTTATTTTTCCTTTTAAACACGCGGATATCTGAGTTAATGAAATGTTTTTGATGTTTGCAGGAAGACAGTGAAGGACAAATTATGCGCTGGATGACATGCTTCACCCCGGGGGCAGATGTTTTTCACCACTTAACTTGCTATTCGCAGTCACGCCATTAGTTAGTTACTGTTAATAACATATCTGCTATCACTCAAGCCTCCAGGAATTAGACGAGACATGATGTGGTTTGTGGCTGAAAAGGAACACATTTATGACAGTCTGGCTGCAACCTTTAAACTTAACATGAACTATCTTTGCAGCAATATAGACGGATTTGGCTAGAATTAACCCGTAAAGACCCAAACATCCACTGGCAACCGAAATCATCTACTGAGGTAACTGTCTAATACTTGGTGATCCATTAATACTATAAATACATGTAAATAATTGGTGTAAAATGCAGTTTTTCATCTTTTCATGGCCATCAGACATTTAGAGGCTCCGTCATCTTCTACAGCATTGCTTCACCAATAAAACCAATTAAGTTTGATCAATGACTGTGTGGATGAACATGGTGGGATTAGATTCAGTTAAATAGATATTTGCTGAAAAAGTCACTTTTTTGCTGTTTTCTCTGTTTCTGATATAGTAACCCTCATCTTTAACCTTTTATCATCCAAGTGACTATCTTCGGTAATTTCCATATCCATTACAAGACGGTGACAGCAGCAGTTACAGTGAGGATAATGAGTGAACAGTCTCAGGTCCAATGTGGTCTCCAGGGTCTGTAAGGTCCACCTGTGCATGAACAGTGAGCGTGCCTGCTTTGTTAGGTACCATGAAGTAATGGTACTAATCAAGGAAACACCGATACCACTCTTTTCCAGGCCGAGTACAAGTACTTCCACTTGTGTACTTGCTGATATCGAGTTCTTAGTTCCTTCTGAAAATGTGCTTTATTGTCGTTGTCATGAGTCTGACTGGAACAAAGTGCTGGTAACGCATATTTAATGCGTTGGAGTGAGTGTTTGTTAATCAATCCACCAGGGGGCGCTGCTCTTAATTAACCATACTGGACAAATACCACGAAATAAAGTAAAGTTTTATAGTAGTCAGTAATAACAAACATGGCGGTGACAGAAGTAACACTTATGTGGATACTAATGCTGCAGCGTTTCCACTGGTAAGGGTTAAAAGAGAAGCTTTAGGAGGGAAAAGATAAATGAGTTTAAGTTTCACTTTCACCTCTGTGAGTGGCAGTCCACACCGCTCCTTACCCCCATAGTATTGTAAGTAGGACATAAACCGGCCCAGCCCTGGGTAGTTTTCATAAATATGTCAGTAGTTTTTCACTAACTCTTTGAACAGATCCTCTACCTCCATGGTTCCCGTTGATATTCTCCGTCTGGGTACGCATCCGACAGCACCTGGAAAACGGACAGATTGTGTGTGCAGTGGATGGACAGAATGCTCTGTCTGTATCCGTCTGTCTTTAAGGTCCAGTCGCCGTTACTTTTGTCACTGTCATTTATTTTGAGTCTCCACACTGCTGACATTACTCCACCACCACGTACCTGCTGCATTTAACTGCGAATGTTACGCTACTGTAAGTGGTATCGGTGCAGTTGTATCGGAGTATTTTTTAAAAATATGAGTCCAAGTACTCACACTCAGTATCAGACCCAATACTGATACCAGTATCGAGTATCAGTGCATCCCCAGTACTAATGTAAGGAATGGTGTCCAAAGGGATACTGTGAATGTGGACAGGTGTGTGGATCAGCACTTATGTTGGTCTAATGTTCAAAAATACATGTTCCTTTCATCTTACATGTGTTTTTCTTGAATTTTTTGTATGTACTTCTTGTCCTTTTTTTTTCTTTTGCTACTTATGGGTAAGGAACCAAATATGGTAACTTCATTAACTTTGATTTTCGACATGACCATAAGAAATTTTGAAAAAATTCACAAAACTAATAGTCTTGTTATGTCCTGCAATAACACACTAAGGTTGATTTTTTTAATTTTCACAGTATTTCTGAGTGCCCTATAAAAGGTATTAATCTGAGCTTTTATGAACATCTCATTGATTCAAAAATTAAATACAGGAAAATACACTAAAAAATGCAAAAATACAGAGGATAATGTTATAATAAATGGTGACAAATCACTTAAGAAAGGTTAAATATAGAGAGAGACTACTTTGGGAACTGCCACAGCAGTAGCCCTGGGTCTTTACGGGTTACGAAATTCAGCCAAAGATTCTCATTTAATACCTGACGCAAAAAAAGTGCGGACTGTCTTAAATGTGACTCATAGAATAGATGGATAAATTGCCATGGTTATCAGACTTGAATGAATGTTTAACATCTGGATTTACCCTTCTCCACTCATCCCCAGTTTTTGTCTGCTCTCCCTGAGACAAATCCCCATGCCTAGCCCACTGCTTTTATTAAATTCGCCTCAATAAAAAAGCTCAGACAGGATTTATTAGGTACTCAGCACGGACGTTTAGTATTTCCCTCCGTTATTAACTGAAAATCAATAGAAAGCAAAGAAAATGGAAGTCATACAAGTGTTGTCGCCTTTATATTATGTCGGCTGTCGGGTTAGATTCATGACGGGGCTCCAGCGTCTGCAAGGTGGATTTTCTGCTTACATTGCAAGACCTAAAGTGGAAGTTATTCATTAGAGTAAGCCAGCGGTCAGATACATTTCCAGGCCCTTTCACACATCTGTCTTGGTAAGACTCGAATAGAGTGAGAAAGGATGCTGATATACCCTGATAGAGATGTCAGACGCAACACACAGCTTGCTGGATTTATGATTATTTTGTTCTGAAGACCTTTTTTAACACCATCATGGAGGCTGTACCCTTGGAATGTAAACTGGAATAGCATTACGCTTAACCTTGTTCTCGCTCTAATACATATCAGTCATTATTTCGTCATACAATTTATTTTCTTAACTTCTGCAGTTGTCACCGTGAACTCGCGCGGAGTCGATGTGCTGCCCGAGAACGCATACGCCTCTACGATGCAGAAGTCTTGTGATAATGTGATATTCTCCGGCAAAATTACAGCAAGATGAATGGAAACACGGCAATGAAGCTGCAACTAATGGATTAACCAGTTAGCAGATTAAATAAAAAGCCAACTATCCATTAATCATGTCAATAACTTCTTGTTTGTGTCTCTGAAATCTTAAATCTGCAGCTTTTCTTTATCGTACACGATAATCTGATAAATGCCTGGCTCGGTTTTTTCGAGCGCCGCTTTACACTGCAAGAAATTACATCCAATTGTTTGACGTTTCCTAATCAATACTCGCAAATACATACATACATAAGATGAGTCTGCAATATAAATGATTGCTTGTATCCGCCCGATACTGCATATAAAACCGCCACACCTGCCTCATATCTTCAGGAAAGCTTTGATAGGTTTACTGACGCTTAATCCGCACCGCCAAAGGTGTAGAATGCTGCACGTACTCGGGTTCAAGAGGGTAAAGGTGGCATAATATGCTATAAAATAACAGCCGTACACAAAGCATGGCTGCCATGGCTTGACTGGGAAGCAATTCCATCATGAGGAAAAGTGGCTTTGTCCACATGTTAGTCTTTTCTCTCACAAAAAGGCTAAAAAAAATGTGGGAATAAAGAGCTTACCCACCTCACTAATTTAATTACTCTTAGGACCTCCATGACAGTAATGTAAATATTCCATCATGAGGGCCCAAGATACACAGAGTAATTACTTAAGGCTTTCCTTCACATCTCTCAAGACTTTTTTTATTACCCGAAAGCTTTTTAACATTAGCACTCTCTTCCTGACAAATTAAATGAAATTTCATTACTCTAGCCATCCTAATGGCATGAAACTATCAGCTGTTGTATGCCTGCTCTCTCTTCCCCGGCTGCCCCGGCAGATTAATCAAATAGTCAGCTTCAGAGTCAAACTGAGGGGAGCATCGATCCGCAAGTCTGTGTTTGTCTGGGGTTTGTCCGTGTTGCAGATCTGAACCTTGAGTGAAAGTCTTATATATTGATCTCCATATGTTAAACATGTGCAGTCTATCACAAAACAATTATTCAAAGCAGACGCAAATGTCTACCTGCCGCTACCTGTTCCTCCGCTCCAATATCCCCTATCACTACTGATTTTGTGAATATTTATCTATAGCGCTTGAATCTACATATTCCCTCGTCGTAAAATGAGCGCTACGGTATATTTTTATGCGCCTCTTAGTGTGAATAGATACATAATGGATTCAAAGTGTGCTTTATTAGGTACTAAATAATGAGGAGGGCAGCACACCAATAAATGGCTTCCATAGATTTGTTATAACCAGTCATTACCTATGATATTTAACACCTTTGGTTTTGTAAGGGTTAAGCTGCTTGGCCTCTGATCTCTCAGGGGTAAGGTCTTGGCAAAGCGCCCCTCCACCACCCGAGGCCCTTAAGGGACTTTCAATCCAATTGCTGGCTAAGAGTGGATGCAGATCTCAAGGTTACACCTGAGTGTTCAAGGGCAGGTCCAAGTGTAATCGGCACTTAGATCATAGATTAATCTTATTTGCTATCTATTAGCCTTGATTCTTGCTTCCTTCTCTCCCCTCCCAAAGCCAGGATTACTGTGATAGTTTAAGATAATGGATTCTTATGGAAGAGGAGGTCAAGAACCATTCTTGTTTCAAAACCTGCAGATAATATGATTAATCTAAAAGCCTCTTTCAAAAGAGGTCCCACCTTGAAAGGCCTAATTGGCAAAAAAGGTATAGAATAAATCGGAGATGCTGGCACTTGGGTGTTTTATTAATTACAATTTTATTCTCTCATCAAGTGTAGGTGATAGAAAATAGAATTTGTATCTACTTTATTCACTTATTTATCGACAGTGAAGGCTGTAGTGCGGTTTTCCATCTGGGACATCAGCAGGGGCATACAAATGGCATTTATTAAATATAATCTTAGTAATCTCATCTCCCTGAGCTTTCAACCTTTAGGTCCCTGTTTATGTATTTTATTGATATATAATGCTATGTACTGATGTTGATGACACTATTCGGTATGGCATAATTGACATTTCTTTAGTACAAATAGGGCAGACATTTTAGTGAGATGAACACTGATCACTACTTTTAAGCCATTCACAAAATGCTCTATTAACATTTAAAAGCAGAGGAAAATGTAGCATCACTGTCCATACATTACACAAAAGGTTACGCACAGAGATGTATTGATTTCACTAAGTACAATCTCATTTTGATTCCAAATCTCCCCTCTTTTGATTTCTGCGGTTGCCACTAGCTAAACAGATAACAGATAAACTCTGATAAAATATATCCAAATGTGGCAGTCTCCCCGATAACCTCCGAAGACACATTGGTTATCTTGTCCAGTCATCAGCAACTGAATATTTATCGCAGAAAACAGGCTCGTGTTCGCTCCTGCATGTTTACCCGTTGATACACAAGTTAGAGGTCTTTCAGCTCTGGAAATGACTGATATTTGAGCCAGAAGCAGGTAAACCCTACACCGGCTCGTCGGACAAACACTGGAGGATTTTTTTTTTGTGTGTGTGTGTAAATGTAGGACACGTGTCTCAACATGAACAGCCCAGAGCTTTGATTAGAGTCTTCAGTCAGAATTCCTTACTACAAATGACTCAGTGCTTTGTTAATCATTCATCATTTTGACTGTCAAATTACCACAAAATTACACGAGGGTGTATGTTTCACTTGTTTCACCGTCATAAAATGCCAACAGGAAATGCTTTTAACACTAACAGATGTACTGTGAAATACTCGCGTTGGTTCTGAGTGTGTCTGAGTTTTGTCAAAAGCCCACTGTCAGCTTTTTGGCTTCATACGACTGAGTCAAACAGTCATGTATGTTGTATTTCTCTACAGTTTTGGAATTGCATTAGTTATGTCAGTTATTATTTTTGACTCCTCCCATATTGGCTGTTTCTCTCGTATTCCTTTACATAATCTTTAACATGACATGCCTGTTTCACTATATACCGCTGTGATTTCAGTTGCACTAGGGTCGACTAATTTATACCATATCAATAGGTGACGTACTCCACTGCCTTATCAATAGCGGTCAGCTTAATTATAGATGACTTAGGGATCATGAGTCATAAATTTAACACTGTATATTGATTTCTATGATGAGGCATGCAGCTCATTCCTCTGGTCAGACTATTATGTATATTACAAGGTGGTAATGCCCCCCCCCCCCCCATGTAAATTATTTAAGATTACATTTTGCGTGTTTGCATGTGTCAAACTCTGCATTTATAAATTAATGAAAGTGAAAAATTATCCTCGGTAATGAGCAAAAGCATGACTGCAAACAAAGCATCATCAAGTGTGGCAAAATATAATTTATGCATGCTAAAACAAAAAAAAGTGTATTTATTATGTCTTAGTATTTTTTTTCAAGCGGGGAAAAAAACTGATTTGTCATCTCTCACTGTCCATTTAGAGACATAAAAATAGAAGATGGAAAAAAAACAGGAAATTACATTGCAAAAGACTGCGGGGTTGTATGTTCTTATGAAAAAGGGACATAACCTTTGCAAAGATAGATTGAGGCCTCATTTCCATTCTCACCTGATACTGTCACACCGCCGTGCTCATTAAAACCTGTCTGTCACCCTTCTCCCTCGCAAACAGCCCCGCTTTGTTTTCACCATTTATCAATGTCAGAGTTGTCATGAGAATCAGAATTACTCATATTTGTATGTTCCTCCGTTCTTGTCGTGGGTGCAATTTTAAAGCCAGATTAAATCTATATAATTAATGCTGATTTTTGAGGATGAATCGATGTTTTATTGATTGTTGACCCTTCGAGCAGTATTGTCGGGTTATTACTGAATGTATGGTAAACTGTATTTTGACACCTCATCTATTGAAATGAGCACGAGGGAGACATTTATTAATTTTTTCTCCATATTTTTGCTTTATCCATAAGAGCATTTTGAGATTTTCTATTCTCTCTCACCTTAAACTGGCTTCTTATTGACTGCAAATTTCCTCTATATAAGGTTTATATTTTGCACAGCATAATCATTGCATCAAAATGAAGTCGAATATGCTAATGACTCTAATTGGACCGCTAATAGAGACTGTTTCCCCAGCTTTAAGCTTTTGGGGGGTCTGTGTAATCAGTGTAGACAGTCGTTAAGGGAATGGAGAGGCAACTAGCAATGTCAGGAGAGGGCCCAGGCGGTTCCGGCTGACACTACCCCAATCTTCTAGGACCCATTAAATGGCAGTTTCAACACATTACCAACCATAACATCCTTGAATATCACTGATTTTATTTGCAGTATCAAACATTTCATTTCACGCGCCATTAATGGAAAAGTGCTGAGGTTCTAATGCTGCCAAACATTTAGTAACTACCTGGACTCAGAGAACCAATTAACTCCAGCGACAACATGGCCAATTAAACACACAAATAGGTGAGTCCAGCACTGGTTACTGCCCTAGTAATTTACTTTTGAATAAACCCAAGCAAAAATAGAAAGTCAGCCATGGAATGACCAGGTGAAGTGGAAGGAAGGGTAGTGATTTAGAAACACTGAGACCGTGTACACAACCAATGGGACAGAAATTCAATAAATTATGATGTTTCATATGGAAATAATAGCAAAACGAAGGATAACGGTGTGGGAGTAAGAACTCATTTGTCTGTAATTCAATTTCACATGAGTAAACAAGCTCCTGTTATTGTACAAATTATTGCAAACGGTGATGAAAAACCAGTAAAGAATACTGTAAGTTGCTCAAAGCCAATGAGATATTTGTGTTTGGATTTCAACGCGCTGCAGATGAATTGGTGTGATGAGCCCAGGTGTTGGTCTGTTGCTCTGTCAGACTAACCTTACAACCTCGTCCAAACTAGGTAATATTTTTTGTATTGATTTTCCTGCATTCTTCCTGTGATGCTTTCATTGGAACCCAAAACATATCAATAAGGTGTTGATGAACTCTAATGGTAAAGGGGTCCAAAAAGAAACATTAGTTGTGATCATTATATACTTACGATTCTGGTAATATCATCGCTTCACAATCACTTATTTGAGCTGTTTCTCAAAAACATCTGTAAATATAAAAATCTGTTTCTAAAGCAACACGAGTCCAACCGCTTACTTCAGAATTCTCATTTAATAAAAATTTTTTTTTGAAAAAAGGGGTCCAGTCAAGCGGTAGTCTAACGTGGACACGTGGTGTTCAGCAGCCTCTGTCATGTAAGCAGCATAACTTATATGCACGTATTATACATATTTGAGTAGGTATTTATAAGGCCTTTTTTAACATTGTGAATAATAAAATTTGGGGAGATAAAATTTCTAGCTGAAAAATGTCAAATTACTGCTCAGTAATACATGGATTTGAAATGGACATCAATGTTTTTAGCTTTACACAATAATTCAAAATGTGGCTCTCGCTGGAAATCGATACCAAGTAGAACAAAACCTTTTAGATATTATTTTCAAATATGCTGAAAATACATTTTGGAGTAAAATATTGAAAAGTCTCTGTTTCATTGACATGAAAATGTGATAATACATGGTCAGGTTGCCATAGTAACACATAGATGACTCTTTACCGTTGTATATATAACCCAAAATGTATCAAAAGATCATTACTTTCTGAAAGTTTCACTCAAATGTCTGAATTGTAAATAACTCGAAAATGGAAAATTGGTATTTTTGTGGTAACACATGGACAGGGCTTTTTAAACAACTCACAAATGTTCAAACTCATAAATATCAATAATATTCACAAAATAATGAAAATCTAATTTTTGAAACTTAAAAAAAGTACAATCTATGGGTATTTTATACAGGATAACAGGTCCATAAAATAGAGATCTTTAGCTAAAAAATGAGCCCACTTAATAAATGATGTGTGCAAATGTACGTTTTTATGTTGATGTTCACTTTCACTTGATCGGACCCAATAATACATGTACAAATAATCATCTCAGCTGTTGCTTTTTTTTTGGACTAACTAGAAGTAACAATATATGATGAGTAATTCATTATGATATTTACAATTTAAACCAACTCCATTGTGAATCATTGATCTCAAATGGCTTCTGGATCACTAATACTTAAACATTATTAGTTCTTTGCTTTCTTTAATTCCCCTTGACACAAAAATTACACATGGGTGTCAATCAATTAGATCAATCTCAAGGGTATTGTGATGGTATTGGAGCAAAAAAAATAAATAAATAAAGAAGTGCAATCCCTTCACCTTTGAATTGAGCCACCCCATTCACCCTGAAGATCTGCTGTGCAGTGGAAGTATAGCCAGTGTTTATTATCATAGATGCTGTACCCCATAATATCAAGTGTAGTTTTTTTTATATGCTGCCACCACTAAAGGATTACATTCATGACCTGCATAAAATTACAGCAACAATATAGTTTTTTTTCAGTTGTTGTTTAACACCCACACATATGAGTAAAAAAGGTTAAAAAAAAACAACAACACTTTATTTATCTTACAGGAGCCAGCTCTGGCCTCTGCCTCAAAGGGGATGTTTAGCTCCGCCCCCATATTGTAATGGTCCCGTTTCTAGGAAGGCTGCCTGGCAACTGCAAGCATCACTGCGGAACTCTTAGGCGGTGTCCAAAATTTCTTACTATTCTACTATCAGTAGGCTAAATCAGTATGAAAGATTATAATTGGAGTGTATTTAGCCATCCCATAATGCAATGCATGGAGGCAACAGCCATGACAGAGCGCAACCAGTCCAACTCCCAGTAATCAGTAATATTACACTCATGTCTGTACAGTTACACAGATTCAAATAGAGGCTATTAAGTAACTAACTCTGAAGTGACATATTCACACACTGTCCAGACAAATACATTCTACATTTTATTTCCATGAGACGATGTAGCACCTATAATGTAACAATTTCTTTAAAATGTAATAATGCCTGAAAATGTAATAAAATTTGCACTTAACCCCATCAAAAATGTAATAAAACCCAATATTGTAATAACTTCACCAATAATGTAATAAAATATCCAGACTGATATTGTAAAAACATTTGTTATGAGTCTTTTTTTCCCCAAAACTGATCATGTCAAACTTGACAGATAATGTACGCACCTGAAAATGTAATAAATCCCCAATCATGTAATAAGGTATTAGATTGTCAATAAAAATGTTATTACAATATCAGTCTGGATATTTTATTACATTATTGATGAAGTTATTACATCATTGGGTTTTACTACATTTTTGATTGAGTTAAGTGCAAATTTTATTACACGTTCAGGCGATACACTGTTTTACATGTAGGTAGTGAGCCCTGCAGCTGCAATTTGCATGGCCGATGTTTGAAAAACACGACCAAAAAACAGTGCACGGCTTGGCCAAAGTCGTGCTAAATATCCATATAATTGTGTCTCACCTTGTCAGTTCCTAATTTGGGCTGAATCCATCTTTTTTTTTTTTTACAAGAATACAGCAAAAGATCATCTCAAGTACACAACTCGCAACTGACTTCCAGTTCTACATTTTGCCAAGAAAGACATTTGATGTACCATTTGAAAGGAGGCCTCTGATTGGCCTGGAATTGGATCCTGGCGGGAGAGTCATTCGCCGCTGGTCGGTTACCAGGAAAACAAGTGTACACCCTGTTTTTCTTTTTTTTTTTTGTTTGTTTGTTTGGGGGTTTTTTTTGTTTTTTTGAACACCCAAACTCTATCATATGTAGCACACAGCAGATTTCACACAGACTCCAGGTTAGTCCAGTAAGGCCAGTTCTTGTCCAGTCTGGGACTGCCATAAAAAAACGAACAAACAAAAACCACCTTTACATGCTTGAGCCTAAATCTGATCTGGATTATCACTGTGGAAAACACAAATAATCTCAGTCAAAATTATGGCAGGATTTCTCCTATCATAAATAATATCATGTTGATGTTTTCACTGCAGATTTTTGACAATTAAAAAATTTCAGAGCACGATGACACTAAAAACATTATGGTATTACACAGTTATTGTTACTAATAGTAGTTAAATGACCCTCACATAGAAGGGATAGACGTGTTTTCCCATTTTAAAAATAAGGAATATAAGGAAATATACGGTATATATATATATATATATATAAGTATATAAGGAAAATAAATCTGTATATCAGTGTTTGAAGACAATAAATTATTTGGTGTCTAGTCTGTTCTATTCTGTTCTTTTCTGATATGTGGTTGCATTTTATTTTTCTAACTTAGTGTAAAAAATGTAAATAGTATGATAATTAATTGTCCCATTTTCATATTACTATGTACCTAGTGATGGTATTGTATACTGCTGTGACAGTATTGCGTTAAAGTGCATTGAAACATTTGGTTGTGTTTAATTGTATATTTCATCTGCACTGTTTTTGATTCATTTTATGCACATGTTTGCACGCTGGGATCATGTTCAGCACTGACATCCAACACAGAAATGACAAAAAAACAAAGAAAAGGCATTTTATCTTCTTCTTGATGATTACTCAATGGAGGAAAGTTACACATGCATTATATAAAAAAGCCCCTCAGATAGAAAACACTGTTATGAGAAGTTACTTGGAACTAAAACAACAATAGTTCACACATAATACAAACCCTGCATTGACACATTAGCATCAGTCTGTTCTTTTCATGACTCCTCTGTTCTAAACCGATATATCCAATAAATGACAGTATTAAAACGCTGTCATAAACAGGAGTGCAGTTTGTAATGGCATTTGACCAAATGCTATGTGATCGCTGCACCTGATGAGGACGAAACAGGAAGGATGAAGTGTTTGACTGCGTATTTCCCAGCGTATCCTACAAGGGGCTTACGTGCCAAAGCACTCCTCCCCAAACCTGGCCTAGATTTGCTTTTTGTATTTTAAGACAAATTGATATCTTAGCCCTCATCTGGTTTTATTTGTCTGTTGGCCATGGATTATAAAGGAAAAAGAATACCAGGACACATTTGCTTAAAATACAAGCATTCTGCCCTGCACGGATCAGTATAAACACAACATGAACAAATCAGCCACATAAATAGTAGTGTACTGCTAGGGCTGTGCTACTTTTAATACTATCTTACTACATTTCAATGGATATTAAAAATGTTTTGTGCTCTAAATCTGTATCTGGAGCTGTTATTGTAATTAAAAATATCACAGTAAAACAAAAACTAAAGTCTGCATGATGCAGATTTTTGTGAATGTAGGATTTGCTTTGTCTAGTCTTTTTTTTGTACTTGTGTAATTTGTTGTAGTGTAGAAGAAAATCTGTGAAATGTGCTCCACACTTCCACAAACACATGTCCCCACTCCAACAGAAAGCCTGCAGAGAGAAGATATTGTGCAAGCAAAACAATGTGCCTGTAAACTCCACGGAGCTCTTTGAATTATACATATCTTTAAAAACTTTGTATTTTTATAAAAAAAATTATCTGTTTTGTTTTTCTAAGGGAAGCAGCTGGAGCCATTGTGTGTTGAGTTCCTATTTGTCTCATCTATATGTAGTCAGGCTCAGTTTTCAATACTTCCAAACAATTCATTTCAAGAGTATTTTTAATTTCTGCTTTTATTTATTTGATCCTATTCTCAAAGGTTCAACAACACATTACTACTGGATGGCATTGCTTTTAACCCGCGATGACCCAGTGCTGCTTTTGTGGCAGTTCTCAAAAGATTTTTTTCTTCTCTATTTTTAGGATTTCTTAAATGATTTACCACCATTTATTGTAATATGATGCTCTGTACTTTGAATTTTTAAGTAAAAATCAGGCTTTTTCCTAGATTTAATTCACTGATCATGTAGATGTTCTTTAAAGCTCAGATTCAAATTGAAGGTTATTATATCAGAAACAGAGCAAACTGAAGAGAAAGTGACTTTCTGCTAAATCTCTCATTAACTGAACAGAAAATAAGTGTGTCCATCTGCTGTCATTGGTCCAACTCCATGGGTTTTATTGGTGAATCAATGTTGTAGAAGATGACAGTGTTTCCACGGAGCCTCTGAACATCCAAATGGGTCATATCTGATGACCACGAACTGCAAATTTACACCAATTATTCATATAGATTGATAGGATTAGTGCAGGGGTGTCAAACTCATCTGAGCTCAAGGGCCACATAATCCCAAAATGATCTCAAATGGACCAGACCAGTAGCCTAGATATCTAGACCACCTAGCGGCAGACAATATTCTTGCCTAGCTTGTGGTCTAGTATCACACTGTAGGAGCCAATCTTGGCTCCGACACAGGGTATGTCAGACCAATCAAAATGCTCTGTCTGTGTAGCGAGTCATTGGGGCGGGCTTTGCACGATGACGACAGGGCTGAGTGAGGGCGAGATAGCAGAACAACCATAGAGAGCAACGAAGATGGATGTGGCTAACGAAC
>JAQQZY010000024.1:14955286-14973173 GCA_030068375.1 Ostorhinchus rueppellii | reverse complement strand
CTCACATTCACACCTATGGGCAATTTAGATTAGCCGATTCACCTATCAGTGCATGTCTTTGGATTGTGGGAGGAAACGGGAGTACCTGGAGAAAACCACGCAGACACGGGGAGAACATGCAAACTCCACACAGAAAGGTCCCAAGGTCCCACCCAGGAATCGAACGCCCAGGACCTTTTTGCTGTGAGGCATGAGTGCTAACTACCACTAACCACGTGTCGCCATCATGTTTTGCCAATATCGTGCAGCTCTACAGTATACACAGGTCTGCGTCGCTGCCCCTTTGATTCCAGAATGCAGGTCCACTGTGTAAAAGTCCAGCCTGTCTCACCTCCGTTACTGCTTTGGCTCGGCTGTGGAAATCAGTCAGTGGTGGAAAAAAGGTGGGATCACCATCCCACCTTTTTTCTGGGATCTGTGTGTAAAAGTGGATTAGGTCTACAGAGTTCATTTATTGGATTTACCTTTGGAAAAAATATGAATGTTAGTCCATGATGAGAGACAAATATTCATATTTTTTTAGATCCTGTGTAAATGTAGCACCAGCCTTTCAAGTTGCAGTTTTGGGTGAAGATAGTCAACATGTAGTGTCAAACATGTCAGTGGACTGCATCTGTTGTCACCACCAACACTGAAGGGAGCGTCGCCTCAAAGAATTTCACCTCATTCTTTGAGAGTCAGGTGCACAAGTGTTACAAGAGGTGAAAACCCCCTCAAGTCTGGTCATGTTGACGCTGCAGAGACATCCTCAGCGTCTCTAAACAGGTCACAGACTGAGTCACTTACAATAGCGTCACCCCTGCGGAGTTCAGGTGTGTAGCCTTGGTATTTATGTAGAACTACAGTCGGGTATTTTAATGGTTTTACTACAAAATAGGACTTTCTGGACTTGGAAAATTAAACTCACTAACATATGTGTACAACGTGGAATAACTGCAATGCAATTTTTTTTTTCTGAAATAAAGTTCTTTGGGTCATAACCGACAGGGGCAGGATTCAGCTCTATATCTGCCTCCTTCTAAGGTACAGGAGTCAAACATGTGGCCCGTGGACCAAAACCGGCCCTCCAAAGGTTCCAGTCTGGCCTGTGGCAGCAGTATTGGCCTTATTTTAGTCCAAGGGGCCACATACAGACCAGGTAAAATAATAGCATGATAACACTTTAACAAAAAATGTGAACTACCTCAGAATTAAGTGCAATTCTAACAATATTCTGGCTGTTACTAAATGTTTTGTGCATTTATAAATCCGATCTGTAAGTTGTGTTAATAATAAACAGACACATAATATTGTTGAAGTTATTCTTATTTTTGGTCCAAATTCCAAAACAATCTAAATTTCAACAATATTACGCCTATTACCCAATGTTTGTGTAAGATTTTGTGTAATATATATGTACAAATGACAAGTTGAGGCATAGTATATTAAAAAAAAATAAATAAAAATCACTTTTCATTTTTTTCAGGTTATTCGTGAAAAGATAGTTTGTAAATGTAAATATTTTCATAATTTAATGTTTTTATTGCACTGACACAAAGATAAGAACTTGGAGCTGTCATCATTTATATGTATATCATTTATATTGTGGTATTATTTTAATGATGTGACCCATTTGAGATAGAATTGGGTTGCACGTCGCCCCTGAACTAAAATGGGTTGGACACTTGTTTTCGAAGGTTTATCCCTATTTAATGACATCTACTGACTTCTGTCACATTTACATGGACTTACTCAAACAACAACCCTTAGAGGTCTGCAAACACTAGTCATTTTAATCCCCCTTAAAAGTCAGTCTGCTTTGTCTGTTTCAAGTGACGACTTGGCGCTAAAGGCTAATATTAGACTCGTTGACTTGAATTATTTACGTTGAGGGGAAATAATGGTGCCGTTTTAATTTATCTGTTTGACACTCAGCTATAGATTTATTGATTCATTATTTTCCATTTAAGCTCAGCGATCTACATTTATTTATTATTACCTGACATTACAGCTTCATCTTCTATCTGTTTTTTCCGGGTCGGAGCCATATTAATAACATCCGCCTTTAAAAACCCACCATCATTCCGCCTCCATTAGTTATAATAACAAAAGTGTAGAAACTTCTCCTCTTTTGAAAGTCCCGATGAAGAGCCCCCAAGCTGTAGACGACTGCTAAAAGTTTTTATTATGAGATAAGTACAGGCTGTTATCTTGTCTTCTTTGTCAAAATAAAGCCACAGCTGAGCGAAGGGCCCGTTCTGATGCTTATTGACCTTAGGGGTGTGACTGTAGCGACTTCCTGTTTAGCTTCTGAAGTGTTTCTAGATCCCCAGAGATGAACATGTCCTAGTCTGAGTGAAAGAAAACAACACAGTAATCCTTCACTTGCAGTATTAGTCATATGAGAACTAAAGCGGTGTTTAACGTTACGCTGAAATACTGTTTTCCTGGTGTTTTTAACTACATATTACATAATTTAGCAATGTGGTTGAATATAATAAAACTAAAAATGGAATGTATGAAAGTTATTGATATAAGTGAGGAATAATGTTAGGATCCTATTTTGGCTGCATGTCTGTTTCAGTCACTCATCTGTCTCCTCGCCGCCTTGTTTTCTAGACATAAAGCAAATAGGCATGGTGTGAGTGCGTGTTTGTGTTGAAAAGCCAAAGAAGCCAGTTTTGACAATTTTGTCAGCTTGTGACCCACTACTCATAGGACTGACCCAGTCCATCAACAAAATGTCACTGAAGACAAATCAAAAAACAAAAGACATGAACCCTCATTTGAATAAGGATAATATCATTATAGTGGCAGGTTGAGGAGTGTATAAGATGCTGTTCGAAACATTCCTATTGTCTGTGAACCTGATGTCAAAATGCCATGAGAGGTGTTCCCCTGCCAGGTCAGTGTGCCTCGGAGGTCGGGGCTTTTGCCCTCAGCCTGGGCTCCGGGCCACACTGAGTTTAGAGTGGGCCTGGCACTGCTGTCAGCCGCACATCATGTGAAAGTGCAGAGCTGAACCGCTATAACAGGGTTAAACTGATTAGCAATGCACTTGTGTTCAGTGGGTCACAGTTTGAAGAACAAAAGTGATATTAAAGGATCTATATTTTTCCTTCTGTTCCTTAATGCCACCAGTTCTTTTACCATACAAAAGTCAGTTTGAGATCCCTGACAGATAGGTGCCATCTTTTCTTTTCTCTTTAGCCTTTTCTTTCCTTTCTCTGTGGATATCCCAAATCCCCCTGCACCCAGAGCCCAGTCCTCAAATTCTTAACCCCGTCTCTCCCCCTGTCAATACATGAACCCTTCTTTTCACATTTAATTCTCGCTTTTTGGCTTGTACTCAAACTTCTGCTCTGTCTTGCAGTTTCCTTCTCACTTTCACCCACACTCATCCCTGGGAAATGTAGATCTTTTCCTGACAAGTTCCTCAAGAAGCAAAGCCTCTGGAGATCATCAGCAGAGCTCTGCCAAAAAATGCGTGGGAATAGTCTGGATGGGAAGGGGAAGGGACTTTTAATTGTTTTTCTTTTTTTTTTTTTTTTTCTACTGGAATTAGTCAGTGGAAAAAAAAAATCTGTGATTGTTCCTTTATTTACCTTACAGTGAGTAAGGCCTTAAACTGTGGGTGGCAGTGACCGCATAGAAGAGACTATTCTAATATAACTATAGAGCTAATGTTTGGAAATTTACTCCATGTGATACAAATTATGCATATTAATTCTGTTTTGTATGATATAAATCAAGCTACTTTGAAGAGTGAAAATTATGTCCTCCCTGTGTTTATACACTCAGTAACCTGCCTGTATCAACAGCTGGAATAACAAGTGCTGTATTTTGACGTTCATTAAGAGCTCACTCTGATGGTTTCCCGACAGGAGGCATTTGGAAGTTGAGCTCTGAGGTCGAGGGTTGGAAAATGCTACAAAAGGAGCAGGCACATTTTTAGACCAACAGCCTTTTTTTTTTTTTTAATCATAATAGGATGAAATATTCTAAAATTACAGTCAAGGCATTTTCTGAAAATGCGCTGAAAGGCTGAAAACAGCATTAAAGGTGGACAGAACTGAATCATATTAAATTGCAAATGAGATTATGGTCAGTACTTTACAGTGTTTGTTATTTCTGTCTGATGTGGAACTGGTGGTTTTTGTCCAACAACTTGTGTTTGCATTAGGATTTTGCTTCACGTTCCAAAATACATCATATTTTAGGTATCGCTCTTAACCCATAAAGACCCAAACAGACACTGGTGACCAAAACCATCTACTGATGTAAATGTTTAATACTTATTGAGCCACTAATCATATCCATCCATGTAAATACTTGGTGTAAAATACAGTTTGATCATCAGGTATGACCCGTTGAACATGGAAACATCGTCATCTTCTTCAACACTGATTCACCAGTAAAACCCATGGAGTTGGATCAATGACAGTGGATGGAGACTGGAGACATTTATTTTTATGTTCAGTTAATGATATATTTTGTTGAAAAAGTCACATTTTCTTCCATTTTTATCTATTTCTGATATTATGACGATCAACTTTAATCTGATGTTTTACGAACATCTACATGATCAGTGAATTAAATGTCAGAAAATACCTGATTTTCATTGAAAAAGCACAAAATGCAGAGGATAATATTAGAATTAATGGTGATAAATGACTGGAGAAAGGTTAAACAGAGATAAAATAATTTGGGAATTGCCACAAAAGCAGCACTGGGTTGAAAATTCAGCACATTTAGTTGTACTCGTGTGTTAAAAGATGTGCAAAAGAATCCCATTCAACCTTTTGCATATGTAAAAAGCTTCAATTACCAACACACTTGAAGAGAAAATGTCGATTTACTGTGAGTTATTCAAGACTATAAAATACATATTAAATAGATAGAATAATGTTTTTTTTTCTGAATTTCAGTGCAGAAATGATGTAATTGTTGTCGAAAATATAAGTGTGTGTAATATTAGTGCAGCAGTAATGACACATTGCAGTTTTTACATGGTTGACTGCTTTTGTGGCACCATTAAAATGCTTACTTAATTTTACCAAACTGGAGTAAATCCCTGAGTTTTAAAAGGTAAAACTCAACAACTGCAGTTTATATCCAGAGGGAGAGAGTCTTACGTCTGCATATAGTTTGAAATAGTTCGCTGTGTTGTTGCACAATGTCAGTTACCATCTTTGTTCAGTGATGGACATAAAAGGGCTCCCATTGTTCAGACACAATAAGCTTCCATTCTTAATGCAGATAAGCATAACAAAGTAAAAGCAGGGGGCCGTCAAACATCCAAAACCAGAAGTGTCCAAGCAACACTATTTACATATTTTTCTTTGTCATGGAAGGAATACTTGAATAAGTTGTACTGATTAAAATAGTCTTCTGACAATCACTCACATTTGGATTTTATATAATTCCATGATAATAATACCAATTATAATGCCTCATTAGGGCACAGTGGAATTTTTTGCATTACATTATATAGCTACAGCTTCTTTTGCGGATGAAAGTGGAGCTTAGTTATCGTAATTGACTTTAGCACTTTTTGTTAGAGTTCCTTTAGGACTCTTTAGGTTTCTATAAATCCAAAGTAAATCAGGGAGAACACATTTGCCTCATTTACTAAGTCACTTTATTGTCTTTACATTACGGGGAGACTTGATTGGTATTTCTATTACTGGATCACTACAGGGGGCTGATTACCTAACGGTGTTCTAAATCTGGGTTATGTAAAACAGGGCAGGATGTTATAATAAAACTATTTCCATATAGGTTTCTACAGTATTCTGATTCAGTGAGCAGGTATTGGTCCACGAGTGGACGGTGGCATGTTGCAAAGGTCTACGCCAGTGCCTGGGATATGAATTGCTACTCCACAGGAAGCAGGCTGGCCAGTTTGTTTAGCTGGATGTGATTTCGAGTGGCAGGAGGGGGTGTTGCCTGGTCATATGAAACACAATGGGGCATACTTTCTGAACACGACTATTAGGCAATAATGACGTGGCTCAAGTCCAAGTCATTTGCTGTCTGTGTCTGCAGATTAAGATTTGCCCCTCCTTGTATTAATCAAATAGTGGCCTCTGTGTGAGGGGAGTGTATGAGTACATGCTTGTGTAGTTTCTATGATTCCAGGGCTGGAAACGTGTTTTATCACTGAATGAAGAAAAGAAAAAAAAGGGAAAATGCTCCTTTTGAACAGTGCAGATAATCCAGTTTGAAATGCAAATTGTTGCTGTTAATGATTGTAGTTGGGTAGATTCGTTTTTCCAGAAGTGCCCTTAACCTAAGGAGCGCCATAATAATGTCCCCTGTGTACAGTCCTATAAACATTTGACTAAATGCACTATTAACATATTGAACAAACTGAAAAAACAAAGAAACCCAGGAGTATCCTATTGCAGGAAATAACTAGTCTCATTTTCTCTGTAACTGATTCCAGGAAAGGAGCTACATGAGAGAAAGAAGTCAAGCAGTGGGATTTAGTACACTGAACAAGATAGATTCTTCCAAATTCTAATTGGAGAACAGTTGATTTAATTGGTATCCATTTGGCTGACAAAAGAAAGCAAGAGTAGTGGGCAGGCAGGAATGCCTCTGGGGCCGATGTGAACATGAAGTGGCTCTGCTCAACGCTCAGGGACGGATCACTTCCAAAGACAAACCGTGGGAGCTGGCAGGACAGATTGCAGTGGGAGGGAAGAGGAGTGTGGGGATGGGGGGGGTGACCAAATTCATGGTGGAGTGAGAGGCTCTCAATAGAGAGGCATCTTTATTTGGAGAGGGAGGCCATTTTAGACGCAAAACTGAACTCCCACTCCGGGTAGTGATGTGTAATGTGACTCTGACCCTGAGATGAGAGAAGTGGATATGGGTCAGCGGGTCCTGGTGACAGACAAATCCAAATTATTGTGACCAAAACAAAGAAAGTTTCATTTACAAGGCCCGGACGGCAGATGATCATATTTGGAAAACAAATTAATTGGAGATAGATGAAAACATATGCATGATTTCTTAAAGTTTAAACTCTCCAGCCTTTTAGTCTTCAAATAAAAACCGTCAGTGACATTATGTTTTAGGAATGTTTGAAGGTCAGTCAATAATAATCTCTTTACAGATGTTCTAATGGCAGTCATTATAACTTGGCCTTCACCACAACCTATCAGAGAAGGGGGGTTTGTTTTTATGTCCAGACTTAATCACAAAGCCCGCTCTTTTTCTCTCTCTCGGTGTGTGCGTGAGCTTGTATTGTCTACAAATGAAAAATGTTAGGTGTGTTGTACTGTAGCTTTGCACGGAGCGGAGCAGAGGGGGAACCCAGGTGTTGGAGTGTTTTTGCTGCCTCTGTAGAGAGGAAGGGTGGGAGAGCGAGGGCAGATGACCTGGAGGGGGTTCAGAGGCTGGGGCCGTGCTTGGGAGACCTTCACAGTCTGCCTCAGGGGGATACAGCCACTGCTTATCTCTTCCTACACTTTTACTTCTTTTTTATCCTCTTCCACAGTACTGCTTTCATTTCCCTTTCCTCTCGGTTTAGGAGTACTCTGGCATTATTTCCGACCAACGCCAGCCATTGTATTATCTGCTGACACGCATTTTCTAAGAGTGGAAATGCTTCTTTCTTCTCTTCCACAGCAAATATTGGAACCGAGCTTGATTATAAATCTTAGACACTGTGGGATTAGTGTGTCTTTAATCAGTTAATGAGTCTCGACCAATTTGGAGAACAACACACACGCACATATACACAAGTCACCCCTACAAAGACATAGTATTATCGTGATGACATTAATGGCTCCACACAAGACCCCTCTTCTTGTGTTCAGTCTGAAAGCCTGGTTACAGTGGCTCTTTCCTCGTGGTGACTACAGTAGGCTTTAATCCTCCTACAGTATATGACAGGCTTGCCCTCACCTTGCCCAGCACTTAAAGAAGCAATCTTTCAAAAAGTCCCCTTAAAGCCTATGTGAATGTGCGTCCGTTCAGAGGAGAGTGCGGTATGCTGATGGAGAATGGGCCCATTCCTGATGTAAATGAAGAGATGCATATCAGTGTTAATCCATTGCTTTGTAGTCACGGCCATACCCAAAGTCTGTCTAATTTCCCTCACACTCCCTTTTGCAGCCAGAAGTGTATCGATCGGCAGTAATTGAAGTGTACTTGATAATCCGTAAGGCAACAGGGGAGAGGGAGACCCTCAACTCTCACATCGATGCACAGAGAATGGGGCTGTGGGGTTGTGTGTATTTGAGTGTGAGTGTGTGGTGCAGGGGGGGCTCTCTAATGTATGGGCGGGTAAGGCAACACCCCCCTCACGGCTTCTTCTCAGCTGATTAAACTCATTGAGAGCCAGACAAGTGGAACAAATAGATATAAAGGTTTGCCTGGCAGCTTACAGCCATTCAGATTTCTTCATTGAAACGGCAAGCTCCAAATCTACATGGCCTGCTTTATGCTAACATTAAGCAACTGGAGTGCCTGTTTCTGAATTGAACTATACATTATGCAGCACACTCAGTGCATCAAGATATCTCAGGTGGAAACTTTAAGAACAGTTACACGAATAGATACATTTTCCTTTGGGGCTCTGAATGTAAAAACAGTAGTTCTGCTGTGTCCTCTTTCTGCGCACAGTGTGTGTTTGCAGCCTTGGCTAGGGATGTGTTATTCATCAGTGTTACTTTGTTTTCATTTGAATAAAAGCAACAAAGTGTTTACTTTAGCAATCAATCATCCGAATTATTAGAATTTCAACAATCGAAGAAATTAGCATTTTCCTCCTCGTCTTATCACACAGTTTGTTGTCATCATAACAGGTGGGCCTTTTTTTTTTCATAGCCCTGTGTGTGTTTCATCCAACCTGTTTATGGCAGTAATTTTGGAACACTTATATCGTATTAACATTCTTTCTGTCTTTTAAAGGAACCCTAGCGTTATTTAAAAGGGCGAGGAGGATGCAAAAGATTGTTTCATGTGTAAATAGGTGGTAAACAAGGAGGAACTAAGATGCATATGCAGATTATTAAAACCAGAAAGAAAGTGTTTTCCTTTGCTCCGTGTCTGCTGAAGGGAACTTGTCTTTTAGATATATGCAGACATGTCAGCTATTAAACTCTTAATTAGAATAAATTATCATGTGTGATAGAAGCTGCTGAGTGTATTTTGCAACCCACATCCACTACAGACTGCAGGTTTTTTTGAAGAATATATTTGGTGTGATTTAAAAGTGCAAAATTCAGCAATGAAAGAAACTAGCGTGAAATGTTATGAAAGAGTAAGTGAGTAGTTTATTAGCAGTGTTTGAGGACAGAAGAAAAAATCTTGGCAAGTTGAAATCTGAGGCCGAGCAGAGTGATTATGGTCTCCCTGCGGATGTGTTACTAGGTGGCTGGTGGCATAATAAAGGGCATGCAGATTAAAGATGATTAAGAAAATGTCTCAACTGTAAATGTTATGAGATGATACAGAGATATTGGAAGTCATTATATTTGTACAATGATGATTATAAGGACGCCGACTGGTTATATAATGATTTTACAGCTCATGGTGTTGATGACTGTATCTACAAAAATAATTCTATCTATCTATCTATCTATGGCTGTGCAATTAATCAAATTTTGATCACGATTTCAATTTTGTTGTCAAACAGTCTCAAAACTCATATAACCGAGTTGAAACGATTTATTTTATTTATGATTTTTATTTTTTCTTTACACAATTTCTGAGACGCTCATGCACAATACATTCCATTCCATTGGAAAACAGCTGTAAAGTACATATTTGTAGGCAAAATTTATTTTCAATTTGAATGTTTTGCATAAACAATCAGTAACAATGTGTCTTTTGAGAGAGAGAGAGAATTGTTGAATAAATGAATTTTGAAACTCAAAATTAATCCTTTGAATAACTGGGATTTCAATATTTATCAAAATAATTGTGATGTTGATTTTTTCCACAATCGAGCAGCCCAACATCCATCCATCCATCCATCCATCCATCCATCCATCCATAATTGCTTGTGGGCTAAGGTGAAAGGTCAAACTCAGAACTTCCCTTTAGAGTGTATTTATACTCCCTCTGTCATCCCTTCACTCCCATTAAAGAGATGTCATGGTTGCAGCTCAGTTATTCAGGGATTCAGGATTTTTCATTTCATTTTTCATTTACTCTATTTGCAGTGAGGCTAGCATACTTGCACTGTAAATCCAATAAATGTTATAAAACAGATAAATAACCAAAATATCAGCATATAAGTGATAAAGCACTGGTGAGACATGACTCAAGTTTCAGGTCAAAAAGGTGTAATTCTTAAAAACTGTTCAAGTAGAAAGTATTCCTGGTATTATAAGACTATTAATTATTTGTAGTTAGCTTCACAGCTATTGTATGAGCATGACCGTGGTGATGAAAATGGAATGTTTTGCTTCTTTTTTTTTTTTTTTTTGAAGATCTTAACACCAAAACCTTACACATTGTAAACTCTCTGCTTCATCTTCTCAGCACACACCCTCCCCAACCGACACACACACTCTCACACACAAATACATGTGCAGTGGGAGAGAGAGATGTTTCACAGAGTGTCTCACCCTGCAGAGAAAATAAGAAATAACCATAACTCCTTCCACTGCCAGCCTGCCCTGCATGACCCCTGTTTTAAGTGGGTAGCAGGTAATTGCTGAGGCGGTGTTACCCATCAGCCTACAAGTCCATGTGTGCCTTATGTGTCATCTCTATTTATTATATTCTGCACGCTCCCTGGGCCTTGGTAATCAATTTCACAAGGATACAGGGCTGATATCAGCTGCCGCGCACATTATGAGGCGAGCCCTCCTCTTATCAAGTGCAGAATTGCCGGCTAGAGGTCATGAACAGATAAACAGGGATGTAACACAACTCCCCCACTCACCTGCCCCCCAGTGAACACAAAGGTGGGAAGGTGATGTTGTGAGGGGGGTACAAAGAACAAAACACCCAGCAAGGAAAAGGTTGTGACCCTTGTAAGGTGCCTCTTGTTACGCCCGACCTTCAGAATTTCATCATCAGTGCCTCTGTCTGCTTAATAATTCGGAAGCTCCTGTCTCATCTCTCTCTTGAGTCAGCTTGTGCGTATGTGGGTGTGCGCTTGTTTGTGTGCGGCAAGGGTGTTATGAGGCCTGCAGACACCCTCTCTCTGATTATCTCCAAGCACTCTTTGCAGACCTTTATAGACCAACCACAACTCCATCAATCATTTGCTCTGGCTTCTTACTCCTCAGGCTGCCCCATGTCCCACTACACCATCGCTGGGCTAATATTATCTAAAGCTGTGTCTGTGGTGGTATGCGCCGACCAAAACAGCAAAGTGGATTCTTCCTCCAAAGCCTCCAGGTTCAAGCTATACATATTCATTATGTTTGTAGGGCACATAGTTCTTATCAAGCAATTCATTTTTTTATTTATTCTTTTTTTTTTTTTATCGGATCAATACAGCTGTTAAAATGAAGTATTAGCCAGACACAGTTGTTGTTTACAAGGCTTTTTACTTTTTTTTAAATCTCTATTTATTTTTATTTTTATTTTTTTTTACATTTTAACATGTTTGCCACTCTAAAGCAGAGATGTCAAACTAGGAAAGTGTTCCAAGACATCATGTGCGTTGAGTGGACAAGTCGTGCAGCAGTAGAAATGTCATGCAGTTGCATCAGCCTTAGTAAACATTAATTATGAGTCCATCTTTGTTTACTCATCCCCACACCCCACACTGGCAGCTGTGCATATTTGCCAAGAGGATTGGATCTCCATGTCACTATATTTTGGTGATATGCCTATACTATGGACCTTGTGTGTTTGAGGAAACACTGTTAGTAATTACTAAACAGTGGTATCCCTTTAAAAACTGAGATTCAGTGGAATAAATCTGTTTTACTAGAGAAATGTGATATCATTTTTTTATGCACTTTTGCATTTTCCATATCCAAACTTTAGCACACGGTCACCTGCCTTTTGTTGTAGACATGCGTCTGGCTCTCTCACCCTGCCCCCGCCGCACAGCTGACCTTGTGCAGCCTTTCCAGGCCAAAGACTTGATGAGTGTTTTTTTTAGCCCATCCCCCAACATCCCTCGGCATGTGCGCTGCACATCCGCTCTGTCATTAAACCCTCCACCCGTGGCTTTAGGACCCAACCATATGGTGCAGCTAGTGGAGTGTTGCAAGAAAGGCTCGGCTTTGGTCATAATCTGATGAATCTTTCTCAGAAAAGAGGTTTTCTATGATGACATCATAACCAGTCATCTGGACAACAATCTGCACTTGTGTGTATATCTTCCATATTTCCTGTGTAATGCATGTATGTGACACACATTTATAGTGACAAATTAATGCATGTGACAGAAATTCTCATGAGAGATGCATCTGACATCCAGTAGGATTCAATTTGTGTCAAATATTTGTAAAGAGGTTTTTTTTATTTTATTTTAATGCTAAAGGAACAACTAGCTAAATGTAACTTTTTAAAAATGTAATGTCTCTGCACACTTTACAAATTGTCAAAATTAAATAAGACCTATATTACAGCATTAGATGCTTTAAAGACCATGCTAAATGGTTTAAGACCCCTGGTACCTTGTGCAAGATGAAAGGTTGCCCTTGGAGTCGTTGGAGGCATGTACTATAGCTGCACGAACAATAGTTGCCAGTTTCACAGTTAAGACATGACCAGTTGTCTGGCAACATGTTTAGTATGCAGCAAGCAGAGCGTATCACACACAAAGATGGAAGAGATTTTCACACAATCCAAAAGAAGCTATCAATTCCCTGACATAAGAGTGAATGGATATGGCTGATGTTCAGGAGATGTTATCGGCATCCACATGCTGAATCCATGAGGGAAGTTAGACAGCGCCGTCCACGCTTGTATGGCCTCAAAGGACAGAAAAAAGTGGGGAAAAAAAGGAAACATGGTATTTGTGGAGTTATCGCAGGTCATGGATGTGTGGATGGGGTTTGTTATATAATGCTGTTGAACCAGATTTTTTTAGTTTTGTTTAGGTCACACTGTGTCATCTCTAGACTGACAGATGTGCTTGTTTAAAAAAAATAATAATAAAGAAGCAGCTCAAATTTAGAGAATCTGGCATTTTATAGGCCACAGCGCAGTGTGAGCCCGGTCATGTCAGGTCATCTGGGTTATTATCAGAGCAGTGTTTTTGCAATATTACGACTCTGTTTATAGCGACCTACTGACCCAAAAAAGCACAAGACCAAATGTGGTCACAAAACATAAGCTCATTTCCCCTTGGAAATTTGAATGAGTGTAATATCAGGCTTAAAGACAGAGAAATGTTCCATCATAATTTAAATCTGTGCAATTAATCCAGGTTTCATCATGGTACATTGCAAACTGAAACATTAAGCTGTAAAAATACCATTGGTCTTCCTTTTTCAAAACACTACTAATGATTCTGCGAGCTGCGTAACTTTTAAAGCTGCCTCTTACAAAGTTCACAGAGTCCACACACACATAAAAACATACTAGCATTTAGTCTAATAGGCCTAGAGGCCTCTTGACTTTCTCATTTAGCTCTTTTGTGTATGTCAGAGTAAGGGGGCAAGGGGGAACACAAGGCCTTAAGCAGTAATTTCACCGGAGTGAAGTGTATTGCAGATGGGAATTATTAATTTGTATCTGCTTTGCCTCAGTTCTACCACTTACTGAAGAGGGGAAAAGTGTCATTCTATTCAATTTTTGTGTTTCTGAAGTCTCTGGTCTTGAGCACAGCCTGGTCCAGGGTCGTGAGTGTTAAATGTCAAGCCTTGTAGTGAGCTGTCAAAGAACAGAATAGGCCCGGGATGATTGATGACTGGCGAGCCTGAAACCAAAACCTCCCAATTGCAAATGCTACCTTGCGTCAGTCTTCTTACCCCCCACTTTCACACTCCTGATACTTGTTCACTATAGGGTAAGGGCAGCTCCCACATGCACATTGGCACACAGTTACATTTCAACATACTAACATCGCTAAATGCATTTCACCCAAACACAGCCGGGAGTTGTTTCTACGTACGTGGGCAGATCTCTTTTAGGGTCTGCAAGCTTTTAAAAGATGAAACAAAGAGGAAATGCATTGCTTTCCTTTACTAACCTCTTTCACTTCAGCAGGTTTTGCTTTTTGGACGCAGGATGTGACTTTTTTTTTTTTTTTTTCTTGTCCAAAAAAACTAAATGAACAACTTGAAGTTTTGAAAGATAATGACAAGATTATTAATGACTCATGCTAAACCACACTTAGCCCCATGCATATTCAGTGGAACCATACAGATGGGCTTCTGGCTGTGAGAAGTTTTCTGCTGTCTGGTATGGGTCAATTAGTCTACTTTTCAACAACTTTGTCTTTGTCAGTTAGCCTGAAAGTATTACAGTGAAAGTACATACGGATGGAGCGCAAATGTAATATATAAGATTAGACATATTCATATAATGAACGCATTTAATAGAATGTATTATGTGGTGTCGAAATTGTAATTATTTTTATGTGCAAAAGCTCCAAATCTTAAAGAGCTTAATAAAACATACATTTGATTAAGAAGAAAGACAAATCACAGGCTTTAATGTTGGAAATTGCCAGAGGCGGCTCATATGTTCTGTGTAATTATAGTATATTGATGACCCATAGAATCTAATACAGTGCAAATATTTATGCCTGCTAGTGTGTGACAGCTTTAACAAGGAGCACTTCTGATGAAGAGATCTCCCTGAACACAGAAATGATCAAAGACTGTCATAGCATTACAATAGTTCCATTTGTCCGCCTTGGCAGGGACATACATCCCGCTTACCGGATGGTTAATCAGAGACTCCCTCTATCATCTTCATCAGGATCGCCTGTGGTTTCGGAGAATGTGTAAAAATGTGCTCACATTTCTTTATCTTCCTTTCGCCCACCGCCACTCACTTGTCCCCAAGATGCTATCTCCTCTCAAAGCACAGCACATTTAGCAGATCAACGAATTATCTTTTTCAACCCTCAACACACTAATTACAATTCATCACAGCTTTATTTATTCTTTGAGGGAGAATAGCACGCGGAATAAAGAGGTGATTCCACCGTGACAATTGTTGGTAAGCGATATGATACTCCTACACATGTCAGACTGCAGTCCCCTATTAAACTAAGCATCATTTCACTCACCTGAAGCCCAGAGCAAAGAGGCTGTGAAATCACAGCGTCAGAACAGCTCAACACCTGCCAATCTGACCCGCAGTGACAGGCCACGCTCTTCTTGCCCACATTAATAACACAGATAAACATAAAGCTAAATACCAGGCCATGCTCTGTTAACTTTTATGTGGTAAAGAATGATTGGCTTTTTGCTTCACTACACCAGAGGGATCAAAGTACCCGGGAAGGATATCAGAGCGTTCGTCTCCCAATAGAAATCCTTCTCTGTTCCTTTTACCTTCCATGCATATCTAATTGTCGGCGTTGCCTCTCAGCGCTACCTGCAACCTCTACGGACATGTCACACACAATATTGTCTGATATGTACTTAAGCGCTTTGGCAGGCGCTCTGCAAAGGGACTATCTGACTATATATGAAGCTTGTAAATAAATGAGGCTATAGCTTAAACAAGGAAGACTACAAGTGAGTACTTATTTTTCATGACTTGCATTTTTTTTATTTTCTTTCTCCAAACATATCACGTCATCGCACATTTGGCATTAAAATTAGAATAATGGTAAACTACCCATTACAATAAGGGGTCTTCCTATCCATATAGTGGCTTTTTATCCCACACATACCCGCTTTGAGTACCCATGTCTACAATCTATACATACACCATAAATAGTCATAGTCGTAGTTTACACATGTACATGTTGGGCCGCTCGATTATGGACAAAATCAATATCACGATTATTTTGGTCAATGTTGAAATCACGATTATTCAAACAATTAATTTTGAGTTTCACAATGCATTTATTCAGCATTTCTCTCTCTCAAAAAAACACTTTGTTTTTGATTTTTCATGCAAAACATTCAAATTGAAAATACATTTTGGCTACAAATACGTACTTTACAGCTGTTTTGCAATGGAATGGAATGTATTGCACACACGCGTCTCAGAAATTGTGCAAAGAAAAACGGGAAATGAATCATTTCAACTCGATTATATGAGTTTTAAGATCATTTGACAACAAAACCATGATTAAAATTCGATTAATTGCACAGCCCTAATACATACATACACAGGACATGGATTTGTTGTATTTTCAGTGTGCATCGTCTTGGTTTTTACTCTGACATTTAAAGTGTCCATGTTTTTACTCCATTTTGAAAGATATTTGTCACGGAAAAAAGGACTAGACCATCAAAAGTCATCAAAAACAATGGTTATGCAATCCAGTATTAACTCCTGTGTGTATCATGTGACTTAAACAGACAGGAAAGAAAACATGGAATGAATAAAAGCACTGTTTTTGTCAGTACAATGCCATAGATATTTAGTGATTTTGTTTATTATCAAGAAAACATGGAAAATGGATAGATAATAGCTCTGAAATTAAACTAATATGAGCTATTTTTGTTATTATTATTATTATTATTATTATTATTACTATTATTTATATATTATATTTGTCCAAACACATGTGCCTTTAGTTGGACCAGGCATTAAAATGAACAAGAAATTGAAGAAAACAAGGGTGGTCTAATAATTGTTTCCACGACTGTATATGACATTCTTTCATATGTCGTTACTTTTCTGACTTCCATCATCCACTCCTGAAGAGGAAGCTCTCCGTATTTCTTCCAGTTCCTCGTGATAATTAGCTGTCCAGTCATTAGAACAGTCTGTGTCCAGTCTTTCAGTGGTTTGGGAAATGCAGATTGCACTTTAGGATCTTCTCCTCTTGGAATAGCGTAAATAGATTTTTATAACATTAAAAATATACCTGTAAATCTTCAATCATACAAATAAGTGTTTTAATTTACCCAATTTTTTTTTTTTTTAAATGCAGCTATGATTATGTCATAAAATCATGCATGTAAATATTTTGGAAGCTGGGATGTTTAGCTGTTCGGTTAATGTCGAGTGATTTGTTTAACTAATAGCCCGACCACAGAACCATATTTCACAGCTTGACATTTAAAAGGGTGGAATTGAAGGTCATTAAGAGGCAGGGGATGCGGGCAGACGTCTGCAACTGTTTGTTTACCATACCACTCATTGGTGTCAGACTTCCTGACATTCTTGTACCTTATCTTCACTGGTCTGAAGTCTGCAAACCGGTGCCAGTGAACAGGGTGGGGGTGCGTGTGGGGTCTGCTTCCACGGCTCTGCACTGCGCTCACACCGGGACTGCGGGACTGAGTCCAAAAGAGCCGGGCTTGTGCTTTTGAGGAGTCGGGGTCAGGAGAGATTAACCCTTGTGATCTGGCAGCGCTGGGAGAAATTTGACTGAGTGTGTAGCAGAGGTGCTGCAGAGGGCAGTGCAGGCCGGAACAGGTTCAGCCCCCGCTCGCTTATCTCTGGGCCCCACTGTCGACAAAACTCCCTTGGTCAAAGAGTGCTGAGAGTGGTGTAAAAAACGTGTTTACAATTCAAGGAGGTCAAGGACTTGAGGACAGATATCTATTAACAGAATAATGCTACAGTCACTCAAAAGAGGGGATGGCATGATTTGGGTTTCAAGTTGTCTCATAGTTGACCATAATAATTACACTTTAATAATCATTCATTCTGTATGTTTACATTTAACCCTTTCATGCGTGAATTTTGAGAATAATAGTTGAGATTTTTGTCCTGAGTGTTTTATTCCTCTTTATGCATGAAAAACATCAGTGCAATTAAAATGTTTTTAATGAACTTATTTTTCATGGAGTTACAAAAATGTCCACTCAGCTGGACACTGTATGTCAAATTTTTA
>JAQQZY010000024.1:14938749-14955186 GCA_030068375.1 Ostorhinchus rueppellii | reverse complement strand
AAGTAGCTGGGATAGGCTCCATGCGACCCCCGTGACCCTAGTGAGGATAAAGCGGGTATAGAAAATGAATGAATGTTAGTGTAGATCAGGTTTTTGAAGAACAGCTCAGTTACAGTGATGGTATGAACTGAAACCCATGAATATACGATAGAACAGCTGCAGAAGAGTGTCCACTGGAGTGACCACTATACATGAAAGGGTTAAAATATTAACTAGTAGATAATATAACTTGCCACATTTTATTATATTTGGACATTATAAGCCTATAAATGCTTTAAACAAGACAATAAATCTGAAACATTCCAATAATTTTCTAATCTGTGTTGCAGGAAAAGACAAACAACACTTTCACTTTATTCAACATTCTACATATATGAAAGTCTACAAGCTTTTCAGCAAAAATAATATATTCAACTGTAACACCTTTGTAAAAGTTCATATTTTGATTATATTTATCCTCAGTAACTGTTAGGGGTGGAAAGTAACTAATTACATTTACTCAAGTATTGTAATTGAGTAGCTTTTCTGAGTACTTTGTAATTTTAAGTAGTTTTTAAAATGAGTACTTTTACTTGTACTTGAGTAGGCCTACATTTTGACCCATGTACTTTACTCAATGACAGTGGAACCAGGCCTGCGTACTGAGTAAAATTAGACGGACAGAGACAAATTGACATTCACAATAACAAGAGGATCTGACGGGAATTAAAAGAAATGACACAGGACTGCACATGACGACATCTTAATTATTTTACTTATCACACCTAACTTCGATCAATGTGTTTAATGATGCATCGTGCCAAGCAAAATATAGAGGTCATGGAGGATGATATAAAACAAAGAAACATGGAATTCTCGAGAGGAAAGCTAATGGAAAGTAACTGAGTACTTAGTACTCAAATTACATTTTAAATGAAGTACTTTTTTACTTTTACTTGAGTAGAGTTTTGGATGGGTACTTTTATTTTTACTTGAGTATGATATAAGTAAAGTAAAGATACTTTTACTTGAGTAGCAATTTTCTGTACTCTTTCCACCTCTGGTAACTGTAACAGGTAACCTAATCCTATTACATGTAGTTACTTCCCAATAATACTGGCAAACCATTAAAACCACAGGACAGATTAAAAACAGCACAGCTCACTGATCATAGTTAAAACAGACTAGACATAAATAGATTAAAAAAAACAGACTAAAATAAATAAAAGTCATTAGATATCACTAAAAAAGCCAATAAAAACCTGTAAAAAGCATCGTGATATAATGACACAATAGAGCTAAAACACAGTAATGTCCCATCAGAGAGCAAACTTTAAATTGATTGTCATTCCAAAATTAATTTCAGTACAAAGTAGTTACTCGTTTAGGATAATCCCTTATGGTCCAACTGATGCAAAGATGAACTTAAAAGTAAAAATGTGGGTCATTTAGCGACACTAATCTGTCAAATTGTCTCTAAAATGTCCCATCAGAGACATTTGGAATACCGTGTTTTAACCCAAAACAAGGGACAATAGATAAATAAGTTCAGACCACATTAAAATAAGCCAGAACCCAAGAATTAAAACAAAGCGAATGCATCAAGACTTATTTAAAAGAGAAATAGCAGCAGAAACAAAGCTGTTCCTGCTATTACATGTAGTTCCGCCCCATCACTATTGGCTGATGGTAACGGTTAAATACGACAATAAATCTAGAACAAATCAACAATCTGCTGACATCCCTGCACAGCAAAACAACAATTTCACTTTATTCTGCATATTTTATACTCTGCAAGCTTTTCAACAAAACTTGTACATCACTAGAACACCTTTGTAAACATCAGAATGTGGATTAGATTTTTATCCCTCAGTAACTGTCACAGGTAAGTGTACATTACTAATTACATAATCCTATTACATGTAGTTCCTGTCCAACACTACTGGTCAGTGGTAATGGTTAAACACGACAGTAAATCTGCTGATCTGTGTTGAAGACAGAATCTTTCTGTACAACAAAACTAACACTGTCACTTTATTCAACATTCTACATATTTCATAGGTGTAGTTTCATATATCAGCAAAAATAATATATTCAACTGTTGTAATGTCATAATCCTGTTACATGTCATTACATTTGGCATTTTTCTCTTGTTCAGACAAGGTATAGTTTTTAATTTTACCTGTTTGACAGTTCCAAGCACTGTCTAAAAACACTCAAACTTGTCTGAGCAGAAGAAAAATGCAAAATATAATGACAGTAATAGAAGACAAAATGAGTGTCTTTAGCTGTTACATGTAGTTCCTGTACTTCCAAACACTATTGGCTGATGGTAATGGTTAAACAGGACAATAAATCTGCTGGTCTGTGTTGAAGAAAAGAACATTCCTGCACTGCAAAATAACAATCTCACTTTATTCAACATTCTATATAAAAATAATGTATTCAACTGCAACGCCTTTGTAAATTGTGATTATATTCATCCTCAGGTAACTGTACATTTCTGATTACATAATCCCATCACATGTAGTTCCTCTCTAACACTATTGGCCAGTGGTAATGGTTTCCTTGTCGACTCATTCCTCATGATTTTACTGTATTTAAATATAGACGGTGAGGCACATGCGAGCCAGCTGGCATGGGCGATAATCTCCAGACCTTGAAGTAGTCTCTTTATTTTTTATTTTTTTTAACATACGAAGGATCGATTACACTTGCTTGAGTAAATAGGTGACAAAAACACAGCGGAGTACTTGGCCCTACGGATCGACAGGGCAGCTGCGAGGTTGTCAGTCATGACGATGAATAGTGTCACACTTCTTTGACGTCTTTGCCTCCTTTAAAGCTCGCGATCAGACTAACTTGGATCCCTCTGTATCCGTGCAGAATAACATCAGTGACAGGTGGTCTGGCGCTTTAGTGTGAATTTCATCTGTGTGACAAACTCACAGAGGAAATAAACAGGAGCCAGTGGAGGAAAATTTCATTTCTTCTTCAGATTCTTGTTACATTACCCTGCAGGATTAGAGCACAGTAAAACAGCGGTAGATGCCAGCGACGACTAATGTTATTCCTGTGTGTTTCCAGTGGCTGACAGCTACGACTGACATCTCTCCTAAAGGTTCACTGACCTCCATTCTTGCCCAAACCTGTCTAAACATACTATCTTCACATTGTTCTAGGGGTTAGCAATGTGAAGCAGCTGTTTTCCTGTATATGAGTTCAGTCTGAGCTTCACCCCTCAACATGCCACCCCCTTCCTCCCCTCCTCCTCCTCCTCCTCCTTTTTCTCACTCTCTCTCTCTCTCTTCACACACACAGACACAAACACATACAGTCAAACTGTTATTCTTTTCACACTCATTTCTGTCGGGATGGTTTGTCTAATAACGCCCTGCAAGTACGATACTGCTTGAGCTCTGATATTATTGTAGTCTGATTGTGGGGGGAAAATGTAGGTCATTCAAACCATTTATTTCATCTTTTAACCATCATGATGTGTAAAATTTTACAAAAAAAAAAAAAAAAAAAATGGAATACACACACTATTTTATTGTATTTTTAACAGTTTTACAGGAGCAGAAGATGAGTGTTTTGGCTTCACAGAGCAAACACGCTGCAGTTTATTGTGAAGCTCAGGATGCTAAAGCGTACTATACGTGCCATCATGTTTCTGTGTCATTCAGTGTGGATTTTTCTTTTTCTTGCAATCCAGCATGAATTCATATTAAATGTGACTGCATCCATCAGCACCTCCCTGGCAGCACAGTTGTCTGGCTCCCAGTGTTTAATCTATTAAAGTGCACCCTTGCCTTTTTCCATGACATTGAGAATCTGAAACTGGCTTTGAGCTGTTTGAGGATCAGACTTCAGACTCATATCCCCTTGTCTTATTGATGCCGTGACTTTAAGGTTATTGAGCTGTTTTTCTTTTCTTGTCCTTTTTTTCTTTCATTTTTTTTTATTACATAATCCTATAAAATACAGAAATAGTGTGAGTCATATGTATAAATAACATGTAGATGAACCCTGGACTGATGACTAATGTGGACAAATAGGCTTTTTAACCATTAATAAGTAGAAGGACGTTGGGACATATAATGTTCTTAAAAATGTATATTGATATAATTGATCATTTTCACTATTAAATGTAGTTATTAGTTGTTGATGAACTTTATGGTCAGATTTAAAAAATATTTCACGTGTACAGGTGCGGGAAAAACATATTAAAGCACCAAAAGTAATCAAAAACAATGGTTATGTAATCAGGTACTAACTCCTGTGTGTGTGTCATGTGACTAAAACACAGAAAAGAAAACATGGAATGTACAATGCCATCACTACTGATGTAAAAACTTAAATAATTTTGGTTTTTATCAAGAAAACCATGGAAAATGGCTAGATATCAGCTCTGAAATTAAACTTTTATGAGCTATCTTTGTTGTTATCATTATGTTTGTCCAAATAAATGTACCTTTAGTTGTACCAGGCATTAAAATGAACAAGAAAATGAAGAAAAACAAGGGTGGTTGAATATATTTTTTTGTTTTCTTTGACTGTACATGTAAACTAATCTTTTGCACAGTAATAACGCTCAATTTTCCTCTTTACCAGCGGAGACTTCACAGTTCAGGAAATCAGTAATACTTCACAGTAAAAAAAACAAAAATGTATTCAATATAGTACTAAAAATGTAATTTATTCAATTATTTGATTACCATCTCATTGTACATAAGTCTAACATGGGCGCCACAAACACAGAAGAAACCACATTTGATCACATTTTCTTGCAAAAATCTAAATAAGTTGGAATTGTACACACTTTCTTTAAAACAATGCGCAAGGTTGCACTGGGCAGAATGTGGAAATGAAACCTCTTGTGCTTTTTACAATTCCTCTTTTCATTTTTGTTTTACATTTAACCTCTTTGTTGTGGCATCTGCAGAAAAAAAAGGAACAACTGTCGATGACGTGATTAGCCTAAGCAATGCTGTAAGAAGGAGAGAAAAGAAAGCGGCAGTAGCTGGTACTTTAAAGTGTCAGAGTCTTTGTAGCAATGACTAGTTTATGATGCTGATGTCAAGCATCACACTCAATGAGGCCTTTGTCCGGGGCTGAGACCAGGGCAGTGGGAAAACTGCCCACTCTTAGTCGGCAGGCCCATCCATCTTTCCATGAGGCCTTGCCGTCCCCTTTGCACCAAAACTCTTGTGTATTAAAGATCTCTTGGGTTAATGCGCTGGAAAATTGGCTTGCATTTTTATTGGTGGAGGCCAGCTAAATGAAAGAAAAACAACTCATGGAGGGTAGAAAAGGACGAGAAAAAATTCTGGAGGACTGATTGTGGAGGGCAGGCCCACAAGACTTGTTTCCTGTGACTTCCATAAAAGCCAACCCTGTGTCTGACATGACAGAGATGATATTGTACCGAGGATGAGTGTAGCTCCATCCATTTATCATTACCGTCATAACCTACGGTTGTTACTGCTAAAGCATTGACCCGGTCATGATGTCGGTAATAGGACATTAGGGATAAAGAAATAGAACACCAATGACGATAGAAACAGCACAGGAAATATGTGACGCACAGATGAAGCAGGATAAAAATAGTACGATCACATCTAATGTTTCTGCGCTGTATAATAAACACCATTTTCTTTATTTTATTCTATTTAAGTGTGTTGCATTTTTCTTCCAGTAACCCATCTGTTTGTTTACCTGCGAGGCTGTTATTGACACGTGCCGACTGCTCGTGTCACCTACTTCCTCTCATTCGTTTTGACGAAGGAGCTTAAGTCAAACCTCAGCACAGAACACATCAGTGCGATCAATGAGCGTGGAGTGACTGACCTACTGGACACATTTATGGGTGTGGGAGGCTAATTAGGAACCACTTCCCAGGCTTGGAAAGACAAGCCCACAGAACAGCTGCTGGTCAGCACTGGACTCCCATCCCTGGGTCAAATAGGTGGCAGCTCGTCATGGACAGTGACACAGCTATAGGTCTAGAGAGGCCAATTTACTTAATGGCTAGCCCTGGGGCTGGGGACTCCCAGTATTTCTTTACTTGGACACTTGTAGATGACAGTGCAAGAGCCAAAACGATCCACTTTATCACAGGCAGTCTCACAGGAGAGGCATGGACACAGCCAGGAGCTTTTGTCTTTAAAAGTGAATTTAATGAAGTGCAGGGTTTAAAGTTGCGCCAGTAACTATTTTACATCAGATTAATGCTGCTTTTGGTTTTTCCTGGTGTTAAAATGCACCACGGTAATGTCGGGTTACGACGCTGTTTCATCTGTAATGTGAAGATTTTATCTTGTCACAGGCTTTTTCTCGAGGGTTCGTGTCAAACGCTGCTGTTGACATCACCAATTTAAACTGCAGTGATTTTTTTTTTTCCACGATCATGCCCCCGAGGGTCAAAATGCTTTAGTGTCAGACGTCTCTTAACACACAGATGTTACAGTAACACAAGCAGGAAATCATTCCCAAACATCACCTTTGACCCCACGTGTCAGCTGATCCACCGTCGTGTCTTTTGAAATAGACTCTCAACTTCTATAAATTACCAGATTTTCCCACCACGTCCCTCCATTCATTTTGTCTGGCTCCAGCCATTTTCCACTACAGACCCTGCGGTCAACTAATAGTGATTGCACAGTTGCTGAAAATCTGTCCCCTTGGGTTCATAGAGGTCAAAGGCCTCACACCAGGGTCAGAGCCTGTCTTTATGTCTCTTCCCACCAAAGGCTTTGTGATGAATAGAGAGCCTCAGGAAACAAAAGCTTTCAGCAAAGACAAGCAACTTTGCTCAATACATCAGCACCTCCACTCACCGCCGCCTCCCTGGTAAAAACACACTTTCTAACTGAGATAATACCAGATTGAGGGGGAACTGAATCCACAAAGACATTTAAAGCAAGAAAGATGAGGATTGAAAAAAGCAGAAATGGAACGTTTGATCTTTTGTCGATGATCTACTAGTATTCTTATAAAAGAATCCAAACCGCTTCATTTCTACATTTCTATAGTTCTCAGATTCTAGATGCTTTACCATTAAAATGTAGTGTTTTATATTGTGAGCTTCTTACAAACCTTTTTCTCGCTCAGGTTGTTTTCCCTATCATTGCATCTGACCCTTGTAAAACTGTATCAGCAAACTAATAACCAGGCTGGTCTCCAATCTGCCGCCTTTGTTCCCCTCTCCTCCTATAATGTGTTGCAGATTCCAGAGGTTGAAACTGGCAGGGAGATTTTAAGCAAATGGCATCTGGTTAAAGGTCAGATTCTGGGGGCCCAGTGGGTGAAAGGTTGAATAACTCCAAGAAAGGTAGTGACCGAGTCTTTGGGGATACGTTTTAAGCAACTTTGTTATTTGCTTTTACTAGATTAAGCTTTGTTTCACTTGTGTCAGTTCACAGTTAGCGCCTGTGATTTAAATAATTCGCAATGTACATAAAAAAACAGCGAGGAAGTAAAAGAGTTTAGCAGCGTCTGCGAATCAATTTGGTTAGAATTCACTTTTGCAATCATCTCATTTTCTGCTGTTTTTTTTTTTTTTTTTACTTTTTTCGAGATTAATGGGACATCGACGCTTAGAAGTGTTGTTTTTCTAAGCTTTTACAAATCAGCATAGAAAAAGTTTGCCAAAGGGATCGTGGTGTTGAGTTCAAACTGCAGGTGTGTAGAAAAGGAACCTACACTTTTCTTCTAAATTAGGCATTGAGGTCTCGGAAAGAGAGAGAGAGAGCAGTCGGGAAATTAGTGGAATAACTGGTTGATTCTAACCAGATGATTGCTTCAGTTGGACACCAGAGAGTTTTCATTAGGTCTCTAATTTACAAGCTTCCCTCCACATTCCAGCAGATGGACCAACTGCCCCGGGTCTTTAAGATCTGCTTTAGCCTTTGCCCCTTGCAAAAATGTACAAATTAATTTATGGCAGAATTAAACTAATTCAAGTGTATTATTCATAATGATCTGGAGAAAGTCATGCATTAAGACAAACAACTACAACACATCTGCGTCAGTTTGCTCCATATGACCATTATATGAGGCCATTAACCCTCTGCAGAGGTTGCACTGTTAAATGTTTACTCTTATTTTACTTACCTCAGATAATATAGTCTAAGCAATGGAAGTGAAACATGGACGGCGTTTATTTATTAGAGATTACGTGTAATACCGATATGGACATATCAGTGCGAGAATAGAAGCTAAAATGTGTTTTTTGTCCATTCGAGTCATAAAATGTGCTAATTTTCCACGATGTCAGGAATAGACGCTGTTGTCCATAAAGCTGTAATAAAACATTTCAACCTCTTCTCGTGAAATGACTGTGACAACGTGATTTATTCTTGATAGATAAAGTGTAACTGGGACTCATTGCACCAGGTCAAAGGTGATTACTGATGTGTAGAGATAGGAATAATAAAAAAGAATGTGACCTGAAAAGAAAAATATTACAACTTTACAAGCAAAAGTGTAAAGAGAAACAAGTTACCACTAAGTATGCCACTGATTATTTTGATTTAACACTGTTTATAGCACTTTATACTGATGATCCTCATTGGCTTTTTCATTTATTCAACATTTATTCAATTATTTAGTTATTGTATGTTATTTATTATGTATCTACTTAATTCATGTTACACGTATGTATGTAGTTATTTCCCAATTTGCATGTTATTTTTGCTTAATGCGGCAAATAAATGTATAATGCTGCATATTTGCTGGTCATAAAAACCAACTACTGGCAAATACTTTGATCCCATACATAGATTTCTTTCATGAAATAATCAAACCATATAATCTGACTTTATTAATGCAAGACACCAAGGTTAGAATGATATTTATGTGATGAAATCGTCCAGATACCTTCGATGAACCACATAGAGGAATACTAGACCCATGCCTGTCACAGTAGTATGTGTTACATACGGTATATTTATAGGCTCCTTTACCAAATATTTGTAGACCTTGCTGTCAGCTTTTTTCAAGGGCATAAAGCCTGTTCCTCCAGCCTGAGCAGCAGCGGCACCACCCCGGGTCGCTCTAATGGCTGATGACATATAAACCTTCACACTCTGTTCAGGAGGTTTTTCTCCTTAAAAGTTCACTTTGATAAATGAACTTAAGTGCAGCGCTGAGGCTGTCTTCGAGGTTCTACAGCACCAGTATGATACACCCGCATAGGAACATAAATAAAATGCAAGAGTTTTTACTGTAGCATAAGTAAATATTTATATATGCTGGCAAATAATGTAGATTATTAAAGCCTTGGTTGAATTTGGATTGCAACAAATAGTTATATGATTATGCTTTCCAGTTTAGAGTCAGGTAATACATCGTGTACTGTCCCCTCAGGGAATTTGGCTTGGGCTTTAGTGCTGCATATGGCTGCAAAACTGCAAAAGCACAACAACGTATTACAAATACATTACAATATGTTGCACCAGCCAGTGCAGATCTACATGCAAGAACACAAAGAGGCATTTTAGAAAAGAAAGCATTTATAAGATATTCCACATTCCTCAAGAAAATACAGAAACGTAAAAAGACTCGAACTGGCCGTTTATTGAGTAATGTTACAGACGTCTAATGAGCGAATCCCTAAAATACGGCCCATGCGGTTTCCTTGGCATGTTGTAGATGATGGTGTTTGTAAACAGTGGGGTGGATGCAGGCAGGCCATGTGCCCACTAATGATGTTGTAGAAGGGGAGGGAACACTATGGGAGGCCCCATGCTGCTGCTTAACTCTCTCTTAGCTGCCAGGTCATGTGTGATTAAGAGGTTTGTGTTACCTGGAGTCCTGCTGAGGAACTTTCCCCTGGAGGGGAGTTTGTCCCATCCACCTAATCTTAAAAGGCCACGACTGGATGCAGCAGCGTTTACTGGTAGTTTTATCACTGCTTTCCCCTGGGGAACACATTCAGGATTCATATTCAATTTAGTAAGCAGGCAGCTCCTCATAACTGCAGATTAAATGCTGGTTAGTGTGTTGACTGAGCTAGGTTTGACCGTTTTATGAGGTAAATATCTGAATTCAAAAGAGCAAAAAAAAAAGAAAAAGAAAATAAGTGTAAAACAAATGAAAAATCAGTGAGTTAAGTAATCGGAATATCACCTAAACTGCAGTGATAGAATGAAAAATGTTAATTAAAATGAATAAAAATGCAGTAGAATAGATGTAAAATGAAACATTATCCATATTCAGTAATTACTATGTCAGTGATCCATTTATAAACCTGTCGATAGATTTCAAATGAACATCCTGAAAATACTCATTCCCTGTTTTTTATTGACCAAGTATAATAAATAGTCTTCAAATTGTCCCTGAAATTGTGTCCAACAGTGATTACAACTGGCATCACGCTGTGTTTGTGTGCAGTGGAGCAGGGGTGGAGCTGAGTGGGGCGGCGGTGTGGGTGTGTGTGTGTGTGGGGGGGGGGCTGAGACAGTAGTGGGTTAGGAGGTGGCATACAGGACAAAGAAAAAGTATCACAGAGAAGTGTAAGCATGACCATGCTCCTGTCCTTGTTTGTAAAGTGATAAATGAGGGAACTGTGCTGCTGTGGCAGGCATTGAAAGATGTCTTTAAAGGCACCGTGATTCAAGAATGGAGCCATCAAAATTATATTTAAAAAAATGTGCTTAGCAAAAGATAAATCAGTGTTTTCCACAAATTTGTTGGTGTTTTTTTTTTTTTTTATAAACTGTAATGTCACATATTTTGGATGATTATTATTAGTATGTCTGTGTCCAAAATGGATATGAAATAAACAACAAATAATAGAAACTTCATCAGATTAGTGAAGAGTCACTCATGTTGTCTACATTATTTTTCATTCATTTAACTTGGAAATGATAGGAAATAAATGAAAACCACTTTTGCACAAGTAATAGTAAAATAGCTGTAAATTTTTATTATGGTAATTTTAAAAAAAAAATAGAAAATGTCCTGTCAAATACATCAGCTCTTTAATTCTGTTTCACTGTTTCCTCATATTTTATTTAATGGAATCTGCTGATTGGACATTTAAAATTCCGCAACATCATCCAAGTTTTATAACTAAATTTTAAAAAATCCAAATTACACACTTTGAGATGAGCTGACACCCAAACAAACAGTTCCACTCCTATTTACATTCTTAACTTTTATTTCAGACTTGATGCTCAGCTGTAATTTACTTCAGTGTAACAGTGTCAAAGTCTTAAAAATTTAATGATTACTTCAGCTCCCTTGCCAGAGCACTTCAGCTTGTGCCAGAGTGGTTGTGGTTCACACAGAGAGCACTGAGCAGACAACATGTTGAGCTGCTGCAGTGTTTGGAGTGGGAGAGGTAGAACCAGGGGAGCCCCAAACAGGACAGGGACGTGAGTTCCGCCAGCTGCACCCTGTCTTTGAGGAGGCGATGGAGAGCTTCTCATTGAGGTTGGCAAACGCTGGCTCATAAACTTTCCCCTGTTTCTCCCTTTGATTTTCCTTGGACATCTGCCTGGCCCTCCCATCAGGAATGTGCAGCAGCTGTTTGCTGCAAGTGTCTTCGCCGTGTGAACTCAGGCTTGTGCACGGGTCCGGGCTTAATGAATTGAGCCAATTCAAACTGGGTCGCCTGGGACACTGGGCCCTGGTGCATAACTTTGCTCCGGGGATGACAAGCAAGCTCAGAGAAAGAGGCTGGGAAATGTATATTATAGAGGTTAACCATTTGCCCTCATACTGTAATTGGCTTAGATTGTCTAGCAACCGGATTTGCAGGGGCAGAACCTGCGCCATGCTGCAGTGCAAAAGTTCAACTGCAGCTGACATGATTGTGTGATCCTGTGTGTGAGAGTGAATGTGTAAACCTAAGTCCAGCACATACTGTAGACAGGCAGCAAACACACTAAATGTGGGAGCTGGGATTGCAGCTGCAGCGCCTTACACTGTTTGTTAAACCGCGGCCTGTCGTAGACATGAGCAGACAGGTTGGACTGCTGTGCCACGCATGTGTTTACTAACATGTTCCAATAGAATTAACACCAAAAAAAAAGATCTTTAAATCTATTGGACCTGTAACAAGTGATTTTCAGTGTGAGTGGGTTGTTTTGGTTAGATTTCGTAATGACATTTCATGTCGCACACAGATGCATTCATCTCCCTCTGCAAACAGATGCAATCAATGTACCAGATAAAATTCCCTCATGCAAAAAAGGGATCGCTTCATTTTTATCTTTTTTAGATTTTCTCTAAGCCAAAGAAAGGTCCAGACTTTGCTCACATTGCTCATCCAGTCTTTTGACTAAGACAGACAAGAGGATTACCGATAATGTGGACAGTCTTCATTCAAGAAGAGCTGGCAAACACGACTGAGCTGACTGACGGCGAGAAGAATCTGATGCTGCTTGTTTGTTTGAACGATGAGATTAAGGAGAGTGAGAACAGAGAATTCAGGACGGTAAATACCAGTAAAAGATAGCCATCTTTGTCAAGCTAGTGAGGCCCACTCTTCAGAGCAGTTGCACCATTTGCTTTTTGTTTGCGCAGTTATACTTTGTGTGATTAAAAACCCTCCACTACTCGCTTTAAAATATAAAAGCGTGGCATTAGATATTAACTGAAAAAAACATGTAAGGATGAGCCCTGTATGCTTTAGACATTTGGTTATAGTTCTTTTTTTTTTTTTTTTTAACTTGTGTATAACTGGCCAAGAAGCACAGTGAGGGGAAGTCCATGAGCCATGATGAGTTGTTTAAAATCTAATCAGAAACTAACAAGTCCCTGGTTATTTGTTTCTGCCTCAATACTTGAGAGTTCCCAGATGTTATGGAAGGTAGGGAGTCGATTGTTTATACAGCGGCAAATCTCTCCCAAACACACACGTTCTATCAGTCTTCATGGCTATCTATCAAGGGAGGCACAAGTTACAGTTTTTCTGAAGTCAGGCAGGCACAAAAGCCCTTCAGCAGCAAATTACAACTCCCACCCCACCTGCTGAAGCCAGCGTGCTGGCGGCGCAGTGTTCAGACGGTAACCTGCCTCCGATCGATCGGTTGTTGTTGCAGCTGTGCTCTGGTTGATGGTTTATTTAAGCGGCTCCACATGCTTGTTGAGGGGAAGGCAGCTGAATACATAAAACAGGCTCTCAGAACCACTTTGTGGTCCGGCTAAGAGTAAATGGAATAATAAAAACCAAATGGTTTCATCCCATGTTGTAGGCTCATAAATCCAGGAAGTTGCTTCTTACCTTTATGAGCCGATGCATGTAGCATGTTAGGTTTTGTGGGATGAGTACCCGCTTTACTTTAAGACAGTGTTCAACTGTATGAGCACCAAATGTAAATCTATTTAACTGTGTCACATTCACCAACCTGCAAAGAATGCACTGTATTTAAGAGAATCCTTCTGAACAGAACACACAGCTGATGTGCTCCAGGTAATAAAATGTAAACACTCTGTATTATAGCTGCTTTAGTAGGAGTTAAAAGCTGCACAGTTTTGCCACATTTCAGCAGCCTGCATTTAAACACTGCTTTGCTATGAAGAAAAGACCATTAAACGTGTTGTTGTGGACACAGGCGTATCAGATAGTGACTTCCAAGCAGAGCCCTGAGTGATTTAAGCCTTGTGTTTAGTCAGCCAGGCTTCAAGGTCAAGCCACGACTCTCTTCAAAGAGGTCAGTGACATCCCCTCTCCATTCACACTCTTTCCTTCCCTTCAGCCAGAGGGGAGGATGTATCTCTAACTTCCTGCTGCCATACACACAGACAGGAAATTAGTAATTTGCTGTGCTATGCCTGACATTTCAAGTGTTTAAAGTCATGAGCTGGAGAAGTGCAAGGGCCCCTCTGTTCTACTGTATAATACCACTGTATTATACTAGTCCTACTTCTATTTTACAAAAAACAAACACATTTAGTCAGTATTAACCAGAAGCCTTTTCAGCCATAATACCATTACTGCTTCACATCTGTAATAATTTACCATGAACAGCCGACATTTAACAAACACTAGTGTTGTTATGTAACTTGTTATTTATGATGGTGCTACAAATAAAATAAGCCAGTTTGTGTTGATAGGAAATGAACAGGGGAGTGAGAGTGTGCAAAGTGTGAGAGGTCATTGTACCACAACATGTTGTTACACGGGAAATGAACATTTCAGATGAAATGTTACGCAACTGCTTTTAACACTTGGATGGTGCTAAAGTTCTCCAAGTGTCATGATTTTAAAGATATATAACCAATATGATAAACCTGTTTTAGATTTTTTAAAAAACTTTTATGGGCATAAGGTTACAGTTATTATTGGCTGTAGCGTTCTTAGTGTATGGTATAAATACGGTATCATTATAGTTGCTTAACCTATTGGAGAAAAAAACCCACCTTTTCCCATATTTCAGCCATTCATAACTGATGGCTGTTTTTTAATTGTTATTATAATACACCCAAGTGCTGAAGTAGACACTGAGCTCTAACCCGATTAGATGAATGGAAATTAAATTCTGCTCTTTTGTGTCTTAAATCAGCCTCCGAGTGAACACCTGTGTCCGATAAGTAGAGCAACGGCGACCAACACTTTATCAAAGCTGTCAGTCAGCAATTTTTGGAAAACGTATTGCCATTTCACAGGATATCAATTGAACATGTGGATGTAGGAGTACGCAGGCAAATCTAATTTTAGTTTTAATGGAGCCTTAAATTCAATCAAATCCAGGAAAACCACAGTGTACACGTTTTCATCTCTTTCTCAAAGTTACGATCCATAATTTTACTAAAGCAGTCCGAGTTGTTTGAACCAGATTATGTAATAAAATCCCTGGAATCACCTTCAACTTTGATGCCTGCAAAATGATTTAAATTCGTCCCGACAGGTGGATTTCCTGTCTCAGATTACAGTAATGGCGTCGTGTGAATATGAAACATGCATTAGATTTGAAAGCTGATTTAAACGGGGGGTAAATGGGGTTCACTTTGTCACATCTGATCACTCATGCATGTGCTGTTCCGCTCTTTCAACGTCTTTCTGTACGTGTAGCGCACGCACTCGTGACCTACCTATAAAATATTGCAGCAGTCTTAATAACAAGTTTAGAAGCGAGGCCAATTCCGGAAAAAAAATAGCAAATAAGGGGGATTTCATGACCTTTTGTTGTCAGATGTCGAACAGCTGCAGTTGACTTTTGTGGCCCTTAGAAACAACAAAGGTGAGCCTCAGAGAAAGCCAGCCGCTCTGATATTGTGGATATTTCTGTAAACTCCCAGGGGTCCAAGCTTGCCCTAGAAATGGCTGAGGACTGAAAAATGTTGTTGGAGCATTACTGTTTATGCAGAGCACAGGCTCATTGTTAGGGGACGGGGAATATTCAGAAAACAGTTTGGCCCTCTTTTACTCCAAGATATTTTGGCCCATGTCTCCCTGAGAATGACCTGAAAACCATAACCTAGATTCCTACATGGACGTAAAACAATTCCTGAAGACAAACCGGGAAATAATAATAGCCGCAATCCATTAAATTAAGCACCGCGTACAGAGCGTGTTTATTTACTTTACGTAATGTTAAAAGTAGAATTAAATCTGATGTATGGTTTAGTTAAGTTTAAAGGCCAATCCTGTGAGATAAATCACAAAGCGGTCCCTTTTAACATGTCCACAAAGTTGAGTTATAAGGTAATTATCTGTGATGTCGCATATGGAAAATACCGCAGTGAAACTTCAAAACCATGCAACTTTCTCTTCATCTAGAACAGGGGTGTCCAACTCGTTTTAGTTCAGGGGTCACATTCAGCCAAATCTCATCTGCAGTAGGCTGAACCAGTGAAATAATAACATAATAATATAGAAATAATGTCAATTTTTAACTTTTCTCTGTGTTTTAGAGCGAAAAAAGTAAAATTACATGATGAAAATGTTTACGTCTACAAACTATCCTTTCAAACAATGTGAATAACATGAACAGACTGGAAAACTGAATGTAATTTTAACACTATTATGCCTAGTTTATCAATGGCACATGTGCATTATAACTTATAGATCACAGTGGATCTAAAAATAGACAAAACATTTAATAGCAGGCAGAATATTGGTAAAATTGCACTTACTTCTCTTAAGACATTTCAGGTTGTTCATATTTGTTCAGGTTATTTATATATTTTGCAAAATGATATATTTACCTCCGCCAAGGAGGTTATGTTTTACTGTGCGTTTGTTTGTTACCATCCGTCCGACTTTGTTTGTTAGCAACATAACTCTAAATGTTATGGATGGATTTTGATGAAATAACTGTTGGAAATGGCACAAGGAAGTACTGATTAAATTTTGAGGATGATCCAGAAGAAATCCTGCATTCTGGATCACTTTGAAATTTTCGTTAACATTGCAGTAAATGGAGCAAAAAGTTTGATCGTCAATATTTCAGGTGATTACTAATGGATGTTCATGAACTTACAGACACTGCTTAAGGGTATGGT
>JAQQZY010000024.1:14923691-14938649 GCA_030068375.1 Ostorhinchus rueppellii | reverse complement strand
TCACAAATTCATCCCAGGGGCTGAACTGGACCCTTTAGCGGGCCGGATTTGGCCCCTGGGCAGAGCTGGTCCAAGCCTCCTTCGGACCCGAAGCAAAATTGGATTTGGGGGGCTGTCTATGTAATTTTTTTTATTTTATTTTTTCTCCTCTTCCTCTTTCTTTTTTCAGCGCCAGAAGGATACATCCTTTTTTGTGACATTGCTTTGATTGGAGGTACTGGTGAGTTGGATGTGTAGTGCTCACTACACGGCAGGAGGCACATGTTACGGTGCAGTGGAGTTTTCACATTTAAACAGAGGCAGAAGAATCACTAGTCCTACATCAACAGCACCACAGAAAATAGTTTTTTTATATAAAGTACAATTTGAATTGCATATAAATCATCACTCATGCAAAACCTTTTTTTTCTTAATTGCTCTTGCCCCCCCCCCCCAGAGTGCCTGTGGGGCCCTAAGCAGGTGCTTAGTTTGCTTATACCTAGGGCCGGCTCTGCCCTCGGGCCGCATGTTTGACACCTGTGATCAAGAGGAAACACTTCCACGCAGTCGCTCACGTACATGACATAAACAAAACATCGCTTCAAAGATGTACAAAGCGTTATTGTCATGTTTGCTTAGCGCTGATGGACAGACGTTTGTTATTATAAACACTTAAGTCGTGCTAAGTGATATATATTTTCTACACCAGACTTATATGTGTTATTAAATTTTCTCTTTTGTATTCTGTTTGATAATACTTTAACATCTGGCTTTTTTTAGCAGTAACTTACCAATTACAATTACACTCCTAAAGACAATCTAATCATCTTTTTTTTTTTTTTTTTCTGTACGTAAGACCCTTGAGAAAACTTGGGCCATCAATTACAGAATCAGCTTCATTTTTTTTCTTACCTGAACCAACAGCACATTTCTATTTTGACAGCCTCTCTAATTACCTTTGCTATTTATGGTGCTCTAACCATCTGCTACTGATTCCTTCATTATCTTGAACACGACAAAACGATTAGGGCATCGTTGGAGAGAGTCGCTGCTCTGCCAAGGTGGGGTTACTGTCATCGCAATTTTTTTTATTTTTTTTAGCAGAAGTCACCAAACACACTTAAAAATAATCACAATCGCTAATCACTTTATAGCGCGACTTATCTGTTGAGCACAATCCATTGGAACGTCTACAACCTTTATGATGATCATTTAACCCATAAAACCTGTTTAATATCAGTTAATCCACTAATCCTATCAATACATGTAAATAATTGGTGTAAAATGCACTTTATGGTTTCATGGTCATCAGATATGACCCATTTGGATGTTCTATGGTTTTGTAGTGAACATGAAAACACCATCATTTTCTATAACATTGATTCACCAGATAAATGACAGTGGATGGAGACACGAGTTTTTATGTTCTATTAATGATATTTTTACTAAAAAAAAAAAAAAAAGTCACTTTTTCATCAGTTTTCATTGTTTCTGATACAATAACCTATAATAATAATGAACATCTACATGATCAGTGAATTAACCCTTTTGTGCATGAATTATGAGAACCATAATCAAGATTGTTCTCCTGAGTCTTTTTATTCCTCTCTAGCAGCGAGAAAACCATGCTTAAAAAAATTTCATAATAAAGACAGTAGAATATCAAAGGAAGCCTCATATATTTTATGAAGTTTCCCTTGGCAAAACAAATTTGTTTAGCGCCAAAAGGCAGCCGGACTACTATTCTGCTGTCAGGATGCTGGACAAGACAAGTGATTAAAAAATAAAAATAAAACATTTGCTTTGAATATTTTTAGTTGAGTTGCAAAAATGTCCATGTTAAATTTTTGATCAATGAAACATGTATTTTCTGATATTTTATGTGAAAACTATGAAATAAAAACAATTTTAATGCTGTTAATCTAGTGCTCATTTCATGGATATAATATGTAAAAAAAAAAAAAAAAAAACTTATTGAAAAAAAAATCCAAAAAACTGTTAATTACAATATAATAACAGTAACAAGCAATTGATTTACACTCAAATGTTTTACAGCAGATCAGGTTTATCAAGAAGTTACAGTAATGGTAAGAATTGTATTGTTTTTTTTAATGCTTTTATTAAATTGTATTGTGTTTCTAGTGTTCTGTACAGCACTATGGTTGTTTTAAAGTGCTTTATAAATAAAGTTGGACTGGATTGGAAGTTGGATAAGTGTCCACTGTGTTGGCTGAAATGGAACTAAAAGAACAAAATCCAAGAATATATAAGAGAACAGTTGTAGAATAACTGTCCACTGTAGTGACCACTATGCCTGAAAGGGTTCAATAGAGGAAAAGGATGATTTTCACAGAAAAAATACAAAATAAAGATGATAATATCACAATAAATTGTGGTAAATCACATAAGAAAGGTTACATATTGAGAAAAATTCATATGGGAACTGCCACAAATTGGAAAAAACAGTGGGATTTTCATGTGCTTTAACTAAAGCGAGGCTCACATTTCACATTTTCCTTCGGTTTTCACCACTGAATGGACTTTACTCTAGGAACTAATATTCATACAATGTCTTGCATCAGCCCCACCTGCACAGACCAAGAAGAAGAAGTTAAAAATAAAGTGACAATGTGTAAAACGTACCATTTGCACATAATTGACAGTTTCGGGTGGCAGCATTTTTTTTTCCAGGTCACCGGTTATAAACTGTTTCTGAAGTTGCAATACTTTGACGCCGCAGAGTGTGATTCATGTATTTCAGTAAACTTTCCTCCACTTTCACTGACGTTAAATACAGTTTGAGTGATATCCTGACTGTGGAGCTGCTGTTTTGACAGTTTGTTGTCAGATCAGGTCAGGACGGGCCTGGATGTTTGATTCATTTCGTACAATTAATACATGGTTTTTGGGGGTTTTTTTGTATTTAAATAGTCTCTCAATTGAAAATCAAACACGCATCTTTTTTTTAATTTCCTTTTATTTTTGCCTCTGGTTGTCTTTCCATAAATTAATGTGCACATGATGTTTCCTGACCTTTGCTTACATGCTGTACAGTAGCGATCCTTAATCCATTTTCACAGTGGGTAACAAATAACACAGCCCTCTGACTGCATCCAAATATGATCCACTCAATTATGTTGACATGTTTAACACCAAATATAAACAGGCCACAAATATCAGCAGAGGTCACACTGACACTGCAGTAAGTACACTGTTACTCATATGGAAATGCAAAAGGACGCTTGTGAAAACACTGGAAAGCGTGACCGTCCATTAAAGTGCAAAATGAACATCCCTGACAGCTCTTATTAATGCTCGAGCCTTGACGATTTATACGCTCCTCTTTAGCATTTTTAATTTAATCTACAATGAGGAACTGTTGTTTTTAAGTCGTACTGGTCCTTTTTTTTTTTTTCCCACGGAGACTATTAGCCATAATTTCAGTGTCCTCGCTTGGTGTCAGTATTCACGTTTGATTAAATCCCTGTGGCATAAGTGACCAGCTACATTGATTTGCCATCCTCCTTGTTGCATTGACTCACTGAGTCACCAGAGGCTTTTTGAAGGCTGCTGATCCCCAATATATATTTGTAACACATTTGTTTTAATTAAGTGTTCACACAGCATGGAAATTGGATACTTGACTAAATGACTGGAACCAACAGTAATACGACTAATTGCGGTTACTGTTGCAGCCATTGTGCCTGGAAGATCAATATTTAGAGTAGCGGGGTATAGAATTCTAAAAAAAAAAAAAGCCAAAGCGGTGATCAAATAACTTGGTGAAATGGGATGTTTTCACAGTATTCTATAGGGACTTTGAGAGTTTTATACTTAAAAAAAGGGGAGAATTTCTGTTTATTTTTTACATTTCTCTTTAATCAAACAATTCAAGCCTGTTTCTATTCTTATAAAATGTACAGTCGCTGCCACAAACACTGGCCTTTTGGATATGTTGTAGTTGAGCCAAAGCGTACACACAGTCCACGGCAGCGTTTTCAGACTACAAAACTGAATGAAATAAAACACTCAAAGGATTAGAACAATTTAGAAAGCAGACCCCCTTCTTTTCCATTGTGCCTCTACCATGCTGCGGCTATTTCTCTATGCCCAGCATGGGCTCCACTTTGTGGCTTTTAATAACCTACCCCTTCAAGCTTCTACCCCCTGAGACACATTTTTCCCTACTTTATTTGTGCCGCTCTGTTTCTACCTACCAGCAGCTGCAACGAGGAGCGAGCAGTGGAGGGAGCAGCAGCAAATTTCTTCCAGTTGCTCAACACGCTAATACTCCCCTTTTCTTTGCAGCTCAAGCATTATATTGCAGTTTCATTGACTGGGAGGTGTTGTGTTGCAGTGGAATCAATAGCTGAGGGGATCCCAGCCCAACGATTAGCTTGTCAGTCAGGCCTCTGTGGTTGAAAGGAGGGGAGGCAGCGTAAATCCCAGAATACCAGGGGCCACCAGCATGGAAAAGCTGGAATGCTGGGAGCCGCCGATCGTGCTGCACCACCTGTTGTAAGAGGCAACATGTGCTGAGTGTATTAACCTTTCTGCTACTGTGGTTTAACCGCTGACTGCTACCACCGGTCCCTCTGTACAGAGCCGGCCACTTAAACCACGCCAATAAGAAATAGTGCTCTCATCTAATCAAATTAACTTGAACTGTTTTCATACAGGCCATGCACTGCTGTTGGGGTTAAACGGAGCAGGATTTAGAATGACAACGCTCTATTTTTAGGTTTGATGAACTTGAATTTTCCATAATATAGTCCAATTTTAAATGCAAAATGACAACAACAACAAAAAATATAAAAGCATGAGGAAAAAAGCACAGTGATGTAAGGATTTTCCACTGCTCCTTGCACACTTTGGGACATTCCACAAATCCCACTTGAACTTGATGTATCTGTATCTAAATGACCACCAAAGCGCAGAACTGATATTACTGCTTGTTTTGCTTCTACAGTCTCTCTTTTTTTTTTTTTTTGCATGGCCTTTTAACATTTTCTGTGGTGTAAATATTGTATCCCTTTTATTTTTTCCCACTATTTCATCAGTTCCCCAGGGTAATTTCCCACTGACAGTAAGCAATGTTTCATTTCCTCTAGCACTTAAGTAGAGCAACTCTAAACTGTTTGTATATGAGTCACATTTAGAGAAAATTTAGACAAAGTAAATCTTTGACCTTTCAAAATGATTTGGCTCTAATCCTGAGGTCAGCCCTCAGTTCACCATCAATAGAAGGCGATGTGATATTAACTGAAGGCAACATACTGCTTGTGATGTTCCTTTAGCTATCAGTGCCCATATGTTTCATTGTGACCTTTTCCTGCAGCTCCGTTAGAGAATGCATACAAACCCATCTTTATTCATTATTTAATGTGAAACCTGGCTTTAACATCGCCACTATGATGAGAACAGCTGTCCTATTACGCTTTTAAAAGCAAGAAGATAACATATGTCTAATGATTTAAACAATCGCTGACCAGAAGAATTGAATGTTAATGAAGTTTTGTCCCCACTGTTATTAAAATTATTCCCCTTCAAACACACAAGACTGGATATAAAGGTATGGCAGCTGTTGACACAACACTTTTGTCAACGCGTAAGAGAGAGCTGGTAGTCTAGGATAGGACTTTAGTGCATAAACATTGAATAGCATTCTCATTTTGAAGCCCTTCTTGTTTATTATGTACTAATATTTCTGGGTGTAGTTGCTAAAAGAGGCTTTCTAACAGTATTCCATCTGTACAAGAGGTTTATAAATGCTCCTGCTGTTTTCATTTCTGTTATAATTATTCTCCGCTCACAATACTCTGCAAATTCACAGTCACTTGGGTGTAGTAAAGACGGCTGTGTGTTGAAATAAGGCTGTGTTCATGTCCTTCACTTCAAATACGCATCACCTTTGCCACTAGTAACATTTTTGTTGAAGGTTTATAGAGTTTGAAAATATTTATTTTTCTGATACTATGTCGATTCTCTAAACCTGCCTTTCTTAAATAGGGAAGAATTCCTAAATGGGGCATAAAACGGGTCACAGAACCTTTAATAATGGATTAAGTAAAATACATAAAAATGCTATAATACATGAGTTCTTTTCTTTATTCCAGTGGTGTCGAGTAACTCAAGTACATTTGTTCAAGCCCTGCGCTGTATAAATTGAACATACTTGTGCCTTAGCTTTTCTATCTTATGCTGCTTTGCATTTCACTTTCATGACATTTAAGAGAGAAGTATTCTTTTCACACAAAAATTCTGATGCTTTAAACTACTTGGGATATTATTCCATTAAAAAAATATATGGTATACGATATAGCCTTTATGATTTAATGCAGTACAGTACTGATAATCTGTACAAATGATGTGAAACTGACTCCACCTCAGATGTCGTGTACAGTGTTCTGGAAATGACAGAGTCAGTAAAACCGTTTTATAACAAATGATATTCAGTTTTTATTATTCAGTTTTTATAAGTTTGGGTCCTGAAGTGTTATGAAAGTGGCGTATTAGGACCACATACCAAAATGAAAACACTTGTCACTACGAGAATTAAGTCGTAAAATATTAAGATAAAACGTATAATTTTATGAGTTGAATACAAAAAGAGTCATAATTTTACCAAAATGGAGTCATAATATTTCGAGAATAAAGTCGTAATATTATGAGAATAAAATCGTAGTTTAAAAAAAAAAATCATAATTTAACAAAAATAATATTGTACTTATATGAAATTTCAAATTTTGAGAATAAAACTATAATATTACAAGAATAACATCGTTATTTAAAAACAGGTGGGAATATATCAGAATTTACAAACACAAAGTCATACCCACTTGTTATAATGTAGAACTTCTGAGGTTATACTTTTATTTGAGGTTTCTGCACAGGCAAACACAGAGCCCACTAGCCCCGCCCACCCTCAGCTCATTAGCATAGTTCTGGTTCAACAGACGTGAAAATTGCTGCTTCGCTTGTTGCGGAAACTCTCCCATCAACGAGGCTTAAGGCTTACAGTTGCTAAATTATGACTTTTCATTGCACTGTTGCGAATTTATTTTCAAAATATTATAATTTAAATGTCATTAAAGTGCGACGTTATTTTTGTAAAATTATTAGCTATTTTTTTAAACTACGACTTTATTCTCATAATATTAGGATTTTATTCTCGTAAAATGATGACTCTTCTCATAAAATGATAGGTTTTATCTCTATTTTACAACCGTATTCTCTTAGTGACAAGTGTTTTTATTTTCTTGCATAGGCCTAATACACCGTTATAAATTAATGATTAGGTTTGTGGACTGAAAACGTTTTGGAAGCCATGCTCTGAAACACTGTTGATTTTTAATTCATTGTTTACGTGTGAATATTTGTGACAGTTGACTTTTTATGTTGTGTTAAAACAGTGTTCTTATCTGTCTTCGGACACTTTTACTGTGTTTATGTTTCCTATGCGGTGCATTTCTGTACTTAAACACTTACCACTAATTGCAATATAATGAAACATAACCCCTGTGTCATAACTATAACATATGAACCTGAGGGCTGATATGAACTGAAGAAGGACCGCTGTCAACTTTTACCTGCATTAGTCAGACTGAGCTGCTAGTTTCTACTGTACTTTCTACAGACAGAGAACAGAAAGGCCATTTCTTCCTGTAAGCGATGTTGGATCAGTAGCAGCCCTCCCGCTGGGGGGCGTGCTCTCGTACCGACGCTGGTGATCACTGGATGCCCCCGTCGTTAGGCCAGGCTTAGCAAAAAGGCAGCTTAAGTTCAGGGTTTGGAGAGAACTGTCTTCCAAGGGTCACGCTAAGAGAGATCTGGGGCGCTGAGCTGCAGGACCAGAGGAGGAGTCAAGGGCAGTCATGGACTGTTTGTCTTGAAAGAGGATAGGAGGGGGTAAGGGTCACTGCAGGCGGATTGAGACCCCATTAGCAGTGTTACACTTACTTCCCCTAGTTTAGCTTCTGACTCAAACGGCAATTTTCTGCTTCAAAATCTCAATTTACTCTTTTTTTTTTTTTTTTTGCTGGACCATGTATTTAAAGATCTGTTTTTGCATGACATGTAGTTATATTTTGGTATTACAGCACATTGTCCTAATGTTTTACCATTTTCAGTATCAGTAGGTAAAAACATGTCGGATTATGAAGTCCACACTATTTTAATCATGTAAAAAAAAACAAAAAACATACAGTCAGCAGTACTTATTTATTTGTTTATTTATTTATGTATTTATTGCAGTTATGAAATGGGGTTTTACTGTTATGATTGTGAGAAAAGAAAACATGGCAGAGTTTTTATTAGACAGAAGGATGGCAGCAAGAGACGGTTGTTTATCAATGTTCCAACCCATTCGTCGGGCTGCACAATTAAAATAATCACAATTTCAACCAGTGCAATTATACGGTATTATCAGAAATGGCTGCAAGCTAAAGGTTAAGGTTTAGGGGGATTTGGGGTGATGTACCAGCAGAAATGGAAAAAAAAAAAAAAAAAAGTAGTATCGGCAATTCAGCAATACTGAGCAGGAAGAAGACATGTGTAGGAGTCATGAGTTTGTCACTTTTGTGGTTGACATCCAAGCAAACGCTTACTCACTGGCACATTTAAGGGATTGCCTCTTTATTTGTTTAATTTGATCATTATACATGGTGACATACGGTGTATTGTGCATTATTTGTTTGGCAACTGAGACAAAGTTGACTCCAAAAGATCTAACTCGACTGTCACATCAGCGATGTGTTTAATGGCAACAAATAAAGTCAATATGTCACAATTTGGTGTTTATACAATAATACAGTTGTATCCACGCACCATATAAATATTAGAGAAGCTTTAGTCATGATTTTTTATTCGTTACACATCACATTTTCACTAGTACCATACTGCTAAAACTTTCAGATGTCACGTCCAGAACAGACAAACTGAATCCCAAATGTATCCTAAATGATCACATATGTCACCGACCGCTTTCAAGCAGATTTAATTTAACATTTTACTATTGTGTGTCGGGGTGTGTTCGCGTATATGAGAGTGAGAAAAGCGAGACAGGGGGAGATAAAGAGAGGGAAAGTCTTTGTAAAGAATTTGGCAAGCTCAACAAAGTCCCTCAAGAGTCCTTATCAAAGGATCTGGGAGAATGTTCTAGGTTCCAAGGAGAAAGACCCCTCAAGAGTGAAAACACACTAGCGTTAAGTTATTAGCTCCACTTTGAGCTGTGTATGTGAAACAAGCTCTCACAAGAGCTGGTGAGAATCCCTTAACTCACATTACTCCACCCCCTGGCTTTGTCTCTTTTTCAGAATCGGAGTAGGAGGGTTATTCTCTCCATGTGGATAGGTCCTCGGGCCCAATTATCTGGCTACAATGCTCAATTAGCCATAATCCCTCTTTTGAGGTGTTAATAAAGGGCTTTTAAGTTTTACTTAAAGATGTAAGATCGACCGTATGTGAAATGAAAAAGTAATACATAATTCTCACACGTTTTCTTGATTCGAATCTTTTATTTGACAAAAAAAAACTTTTTAATATGTGTTTATGAGTGTAGGTGCAGATGAGAAATGAAGTTTATGTGCAGATACGAGGGCGAGTCACAAATGGAATGTACTTCTTTTTTTTTTTTCTAATTGTTTCTGCTAAAACTGTCTGACCCGTGGTTGGATGGTGTCGTTCAGGTAAGTGTCACCATGAAGAAGGTCATACTCTGTCACCTGGTGCTCAATTAAAAGGAGCATTAACCTTGTTTACAAAATACAAGAGCAATACGGAGTGGGGCAGTAAATTTATTGTCATTAAACAGTAGGAGGCCGCTTTCTCTTGGCCGCTTGCCTACGAGCCACATGAGTTAGGCTGGTTACTCCACACACACACATACACACACAATAACACACACTCACACATTGCATTTAAGCCAGCACAAGGGCTACATCTGGGGCACCCCTCCACCTCAGCCCGCTAATGACAAATGTTTTTGCTTTACTTTGGCTCACGTCTTAACAAACGAGTTCAAGCATTCTTGAAAAGTAGATTTAGGAGCAAGAGGTGCCAGAAGCAGGGGGAAAGTCTGCCTGGGCTTTATGATGTGGTAACTAAAGGCGCTGAATAAGGTGACTGCAAAGTAAGACTCGACATAAAAAAGAAAAACTCTGGCACCCAAAATGTCATTGTGTTACTCCTTATGAGGCTACCTCTCACCTTCACTCTGTTTATTTACTTGCCAAAAAGTACACATGATAAAACCTTGTTGCGAGCTGAAATAAAACAGTCTTCTCTCTTTAGTTTTACAGGTTATTTTAGTAGGTATTTGGCAGGACACGTTACCTGTGTATGCCTTTAGTTTTCAAGAATGTGCAGTTTGGATTAACCCATAAAAACCCAAACATCTACCAGCGACCAAAATGATTCACTGATATAAAATATTTCATACCTGTTGATCCACTAATCCTATCAATATGTGTAAATAATTGGTGTAAAATACAGTTTGTCATCTTTTCATGGTCATCAGATATGACCCATTTGGACGTTCAGAGGCTCCGTAGTTACCATGGAAACACCGTCATCTTCTACAACACTGATTCACCAGTAAAAGCCATGGAGTTGGATCAATGACAGTGGATGGAGACATTTGTTTTATGTTCAGTTAATGATACATTTACTTTTTCTTCAGTTTTCTGTGTCGCTAATATAAGGACCCTGAATTTTAATCTGAGCTTTAATGAACATCTATCTATATGATCGGTGAATTAAAGAGCAGAAACTGCCAGATTTTCACTGAAAAAATGCAAAATAAAGAAGATGATGTTACAATAAACTGTGTTAAATCATTTAAGAAAGGGTAAATATTGAGAAAAAATCGTATTTGGAAAAAAAAAAGTGGAAATTTAGTAAAACACATTTTTCCCCTGTGTACTTTAACTGAACTGATTTTGCAGAAAAATACATCGTTTTCTTCAGTTTTCTCTTTTTTAGGATATAATAACCCACAACTTTAATCTGAACTTCAGTGAACATCTACATAATCAGTAAATTAAATATAGGAAAACAGTATTTTCACAACAAAAAAAAAAAAAAATCCAAATACAGTGGATTATATTCAAGTGAATAGTGATAAATCAATCATTTGGGAACTACTACAAATGGGAAAAGAAGTGGAAATTTAGTAAAACAAACTTTTTCCCCATGTAAAAATGTGTTTTTCTTCCGTTTTCTCTTTTTGGGATATAATAACCCTCCACTTAAATCTGATCCTTAAAGAACATCTACATAATCAGTAAATTAAATATAAGAAAAACACATATTTTCACTTCAAAATGCCAAATACAGAGGATAACATTAAAATAAATGCTGATGAATCATTCATTTGGGAACTGCCACTAAAGCAGCACTGGGTATCTATGGATTAACCCTGTGGGGCCGATGATCACGCCGGCGTGATCAGATCACGTGGTCTCTTTAAAACGCCGTAACAAAAATGGAGCGCTGCCATCAATTTTACTCCGAAGTGCGGATTTGAAACAGAAAACTGGAGATATGATTGTTTTAATTTGGTAGTAGGAAACATGTTTATCCGAGCATAAATGCGCACTTATACTGGTGGGATGGGACGGCAGGCGTTGCATTTGTGTCCATATATTTACCACGTTACAAACTGGGAAAAGTGGTCGAATCAGCTGATACTACTACTTTGTGTATTTTTTGGCCTAATATGTTAATGAAGTAGGTTATAGTGAAATAATAATTACCTCCTAATATAGATGAAGTAATGCTGAAAAAAAAAGATACCAAGCATGGCTGTGTTAAACTTTTTTTTTATATTGAGACCAAATCAAAAGTATTAGAAAACGGCCAAAATAGGCTCAGGACTTAAAGGGTTAAACAGGCGTCAGACTATGAGCACGCCAAGGTGTGCAGCCAAGACCCCCGACCGCCCCTCATTTGACCAAAAATAATAACAACGAATAACAAACCTTCATATTACGACTTCTACTGATGGGATTTGGCCAAAAACACAACAGAGGATAAACTCTGTGTCCAATGGTTAAATCGTCCGTCCTCCTCATCCCTGCCCTGCTGTAACAAAGCCTTATTCTCTGCCAAATTTGATACCGAGTGTTCCTCCTAAGCTCTGTCACAGGTTTCTGCCAGTCTAGGTATTACAACTGTCTCTGTTATTCTTGGAGGAGTGGCTCTCTGTTAACCTCAAATCAAGGCCTGTAATTTGTGGTTGATGGCACACTTTGAGATCTGTCTGATCTCTGTGCCTCAGGCTTCGAGGCACGGGACTTGATTAGAGACAGTTGCATGTGGGAACTACTGCGCTAACCGCAACTCAGAGCAAATGTCAGCCGCGTGCATGTCATGTGTCTCTGCGAAGATATATTGGGGTGAGATCTGCAGCAGACGAACCGCTGCACCTTTATAGTTAAACCTACTGAGTCAGAAAGCGCCGGCACAGCAATCACCAGGTATTTTCACTTTGTCTTTAAAGATTTTCTCCAGAATATGTTTTCTGAGGCAAAGGTGTCAGTCATCTCACACCAAAGATTAAAGGACTTTAAAAAACAGAGATAAATGTAGGGAATAGTTTCCATATGTGTTGATAACACATGGAGGATTTATTTAGGGTTAGTGGGGATTCTATTTATTGACCAGTGCAGTTATTTGGATGAATCTTCTTGCAATAATACAGCAAAAAAAAAAAAACAAAACACATCAGTACAGTAATGTTCACACATGCATACTGGTCACTATAACCTCCTGAGACCCAGGAAAGTACAACTTTTACCTATTTTTACATTAAATAATGGCCTTTATTGGAAACAGCACAATGCAACAGTCTTTTTAAGTGCATTTTTAAAAAATTTTATGGAATGTCCTTTGCATTGGACATCTGGGGTTTTTTTTTTGTTGGTTTTTTTTTGTTTTTTCAATAAAGCTGTGAAACTCTTGTCCCCTACAGACGACACAAATGCATTGCTAGGTCTCAAGAGGTTAATAGACAGTTATTCTCCAGCTGTTCTCTTGTATATTCATGGGTTTTGTTGTTTTAGTTCCATATAAACACATCCCATTGCTGTTCTTGATAAATCTGATCTGCACTGATGTATTTCAGTGATTATTATCAGACTGTATTTAACAGTTTTCCAAATCAATTTTTTTTATTTTTATTTTTTTGCATATTATCTCCATGAAGTGAGTATCATTAGAGTATAATAAAATGTAAGAAAACATTACATTAACTGCATGACAAATGTTATTATTTCATAGTTTTCATTTTCTGATGATGGTTTCTTTGCTTCAAAAATTAAAGGCATAGTGTGAAGCTGAGTGGACATTTATGGTGATTGAAAAAACATTCAATTGTGTTGTTTTTTTCATGCCTAAGGAGGAATAAAAACACTATAATTCATGTATGAAAGGGTTAATGTTTACGTTTTTACTCAATAAAATGATGAAAGTTGTGATTTATTGGTGTTAACCCTTTCATACATCCTGGTCACTACAGTGGACAGTTATTCTACAGCTGTTCTCTTGTAGATTCATGGGTTTAGTTGCTTTATTTGCATATCAGTCAACACAGTGGACCCTTACACATCATCCCATACACTGACATTCAGACCTGTTCTTTATAATCTTGATCTACACTAACGTATTTCACTGTCTAATCGATTAATTATTAGACTGTAATTTAGTTGTTTTTTGTTTTTTTAACAGAAAGTTGTTGTTTTGTTTTTTTGCATATGATCTGAGTGAGTAATAACTAGTATTATAGTGTGTTAAAATGTGAGAAAACATCAGATTAGCAACATTAACCCCTTGACGCCGATTGTCGCAAATTCGCATCAAACCCCCTCTGCTCCAAAATGCAACCAAAATACTATCTACTTGAAAGCAAAAACACAAGTGAATTTTTTTTTCCCCATAATTAGAAATAAATTCAGGCGTCAAGGGGTTAAAAATGTTTTTATTCCATAGTTTGCATGCAGTATGTCATTAAATGCTTCGCTTCAAAAATTGAACCCATGGTGTCCAGCTGAGTGGATATTTTTGCAACTCCATAAAAAGTAGGTTCATAAAAAATGTCAATCACATTGTTTTTTTTTTTCAAGCATAAAGATGAATAAAAACACTTTTGATTAAGGTTCTCATGATTCATGCATGAAGGGGTTAAATCAGAGTGTTATTATGTTTATATAAGCACACCTTTTAGAATTTATCCCCAAAACTCCTAATATACAGCCACAGAAAAAATTATTAGACCATCAGAAGTCATCAGAAACAATAGTTACGCAGTACAGTCCTAACTCCTGTGTGTGTCATGTGACTAAAACAGGCAGAAAAGAAAACATAGATTAAATAAAAGCACTGTTTTTGTCAGTACAATGCCATAGATATTGATGTAAGAACTGAATTGATTTTGGTTTTTATCGAGAACACATGGAAAACAGATAGATATCAGCTCCGAAATTAAACTGTTATGAGCTATTTTTGTTATTATTATATTTGTCCAAATAAATGTACCTTTAGTTTTACCAGGCATTAAAATGAACAAGAATATGAAGAAAACAAGGGGTGGTCTAATCATTTTTTTTGTGACTGTACACTGCTGCCCATAAAGTTGGAATAAAATATTTGTACCTCTTTCCATGAAATGATTGTGACAATATGATTTATCTTGGCAGATAAAGTGTAACTGGGATTCAGTATAGAATCAGTGTACCTGGTGAAAAGTGAGGAATAAAAAAAGGATTGTGTCTGAAAACAAAATGATTCCAACTTTAAGTATAATGATCATGTGACAGTGTTTATTAGATACACAAGTCCTTTCTCACTCTGCTTCAACTAGCATAGAACACAAACACTGAAAAGTCTATGCCCATTGTATTTTTTCTTTTTTCCTCTATGTTTTCATCGTACATGCTTGTATCACATAATATGAAAATATAGACATTATACACATACTGGAAA
>JAQQZY010000024.1:14873273-14907005 GCA_030068375.1 Ostorhinchus rueppellii | reverse complement strand
TTTCTTTCTTTCTTTCTTTCTTTCTTTCTTTCTTTCTTTCTTTCTTTCTTTCTTTCTGTCTTTCTGTCTTTCTTTCTGTCTTTCCCTCCCCTCTCTCTCTCTCTGTTTCTTTCTTTCTCTCTCCCCCTCCCTCTCCCTCTCTCTCCCTCTCTCTCTTTCTCTTTCTTTATTTCTTTCGTCCTTTCTTCTTTCCTTCCACTTCACACACTTTATTTAAAATTGTCAGGTTACACAATAATAAGTAATAACACCAATCCCGAGGCCTGGAAATGAACTATGTGTGACCTGTTTTCGGAAGAAATTGAAAACAAATTGAGGGAAAAATCAAATCTATAAATCCAGGGTTTTATCATACCAGCCCAGTTGAATTATTACAGCACAAGAGAACAGCCACTTTCCAGAAAAAAGAAAAAAAAATCAGGCCAGCTCGGTCTGATAGCGCTGACATTTGTGGGGCAAAGGCGCCATGCACATTTTCAGAGGTCATCTGGAAGTAAACACTTATTAATGGTTACCTGCATGACAATCTGATAAACAGGTCGTGGTAATGATTAAGCCAAGGTTGGCCAGGTTATAGGCCATGTTTGCACAAAAGCATGTTGGATGAAAGCAGGCTGGAGTTGGTGCTAAGGAGTAAATGTAATTGTTCTAGGACAGCGATCTTTGACCTCTGATGTGCGAATGCAGAGGTGCACCGCGAATACAGACACTTCATGGCACCCTCTGAAATCTAAATAGCTGATTGCCATCCAAATTGTAATGCAGCTATTGTATAAAAGGATTTGCTGCTGACTGGGTAAAGTGAAAAGAGAAAAGGAGAAGAGAAAAAAAAACGTTCAACCCAACGTAAGTTCACAAGGTCATTTCCAGCTCAGGGATTAAGTAAACTAAACAAAACTACACAAGCTGCAACTTATCAGACTGCATGCATGCCAGGACTTTTTTATCTCCCCCTCGTGTTTGTGTGTGTGACAGAGAAAGCTCACAGTCCTGAGCAGCGTCAAACATTGGAAAGACCTTGAGTATGCCAAGAATTCATATTCTAGAAAGACTCCATTCTAAAAAGACAAAGAGGATTTTCGATTTGTTTGGGACAGATTTAATAGAATGAGCGTTTATGTCAGGTTGTACATATGTTATACACACTTTTACACATTTTTAGCGTGGTTCTATTTTTTTCCTTACTTAATAATTGAATACCCTGCTGATCTGTCACTTTTTTACCACAGGAGATGTTCTGAAGATAAGTTAGCTGGTTATTCAGTGTCAGAATGAGTTACAGTGAACACAGTCTCTGGTCACAGCTTCAGCCAAGCAGGAAATAGGAATTTAATCCTCTGCCTCAACAGAACATAATTGAAGCTTTTGTTGGGGTCGTTTTGTTTATTTTGATGAATGCAGAGAAATGGTTTTATTACAGTCTTCTGATAACTGGGCAGTGTGAGTACAGTGAACTTATTTGTGCGTGAGAAGCTTCAGCATGTGATCACTCAAAACCACCAGGGTGCTCCAAACCCGAATCCTGAATATTTGCAGCTTTTTAAAATACAGAAAGGCAGTGGTTGCTTGACCTTTGGATGTTTGACATGTTTATTTATGAAATCTTTGAGTACTTGAAATGTTTCAGTTGGCACTGTTTTGATAACATTCTAGTTTTCCGAACTTTATAATATTTGCTGCATAAAATATGAAGAATGCTGTCTATATTACCCATCATAAATAAACAATGCATCAGAGGTTCTCCTTTTGTAACCTATGGTATAACTGAGAGCTTGTATTTTCAGCCTTTTTATTCTTATTTCTATACATCAGTCATCAAGTCAAGAAGTTTGCCATTTGTGCATATCACATAGGATTTTTTGTGTGGTCGCACCCAGGATCAGATAAAACAAGAACACAAGACAACCATATAATTATACATTTATATTTAAAAAAAAAAAAAAACAACTAGAAAACCTATGCACATATAGACAATATGTGTAATGACCTTTGACCTGGTGAAATGATTACATACTGAAGCCCAGTTAAAGGTTTCAAGAATAAACCACATTGTCACAATCATTTCATAAGAAAAGGGTAAAAAAAAAAAAAAAAAAAAAGAAATTATTCCAGCTTGATGGTCAGCAGTATATTTTGGGAGAAAACGGTCATTCCACATGAATCATCCAGAAATGGAATAATGTGCTTTTATTTGTGAGAACATGTTATCTACTGCAGATTATATTTTGTCTCACTAGTATTTATTTAATAGTTACAGTAAGACATACTACCAAGGCTAACACATGTCTGAAACCATTATCTGGGGCCAAAATAGGAAAGGTGGATTAAAACTGCCAAAAACTGTGGCATAAATTACATAAGTGGGAGAATAGTCTGAGGCGGCATCACCTTAAGAAAAACTTCAACATTAAAAAATGGAGGGAAAAAAGAAAAAGGAAGGTCATCTGGTTTCCATTAAGAAGATAAAATGGTTCACTCGGAGCCTTTTACTGGCCGCTTTGTTACTGGGAGGCGTCCATGCTGCTCTCTCCATCATCATCCAGTTGACACAACATTAAAGGCTTCAAACAGCCGCGCTGGGTTCCTTAATCAAAAACTAATTGTAATAGATATTGAGGAGTGCTAACACTCTGACCGCTCAGCTGGTATCAGTGGTCCGAAGCTGGAGATACCATTAAACACAACAAAGGCATGATAGCTGAGACAGGGCAATGCAAGTGTGAAATACAACATGTGGCTGAAAAGGCACAGATACCCTGATACTATAAAGCACTGGTCCAAGGCGAGCCTGTCAAGCCCAGTTATTTAGAAACAAAACAATGGATCTGGAAAATTCCTGAAAGTGGATACAGCAGGGAGATTTAAAATCACTAAAAGCTAAGGCAAGGATACTGGGGCCTGGTGCCAAAGTTAGAAAATTAGGAACATGTCAGACCTGATAAGACTTTGTTCAGTTTTTTGTCAAAGTGTGTCAGCGCATGTTAGTGTATCTCCGTGTGTGTGTGTGTGTGTGAGAGAGAGGTGTGGACCTGCATCACAATAACTAATTCTGCAAATTAATTCTCTTTAATTTGATTAGCTATTATCATTAACAATAACTCATGTCTAATCAAAGGGCTTTTCTCCTATATATTAACCTTTGAGACACACTCCCACTTAGCATATTAAAATGTGAGTCCAAATTCATGAACAAGGTGAGTCGGGTTTCTTTATCAGGATGATACATGGCGTAATTCTCCTCCTTAAGGATGACTGAGTAAGGAATTAAGGATACACATAGACTCGTCTTCTTCACCGTGTCACTCCCTTTGACAAGGCTCATTCTTTTCCTCTTAGTGAAGAAACTGTTTGATAAACCTGTCTTCAAATGAATCCTAACAGACTGATGGAGGTCAGCGCTCAAACACTGGACGGACTGTTAATAGGTCCCACGTTGGGAAGACATCTAATCAACTCATGTTTTTTTTAAGTAGGTGGTGATAATTCAGCTTAGTAGCCATAAGAATTGGATGCATATTGGACAGCTTCGCCTCTTATGATAAATGTACGATGCCGGTGCGGGAAATAATGTGCTGTGCAGAAAGGTTATGGTGGCTCAAGGAATGGTTCGGATCAGAAGATATCTAGTTTACTATGAGTTTTATCATGAAACAACACTTTTGCTGTCCTCTGTGTGCACATGCTTACATGTTTAGTAGGAGTTTGTTAGATGCTGTATAAACCTATGATAACACGCTATTTCTGTCTTTTTTTTTTTTGCAGTTTCTTTGTATCCCCTCCTCTGCATCTCCACAGTTGCACCTCTTTGTAGCTCCAAAACGCAGCCCACAATAAAACATCAACTCCAACACAAAGTTCACAAACATACACACATACTACACAGAGAATCTTTAACTGTAACCATGACTTCAGGTTTTGTACCTTGGTGTTTTAGTTGTGTGCTTCTTAATGATAAACGTAACTAAAATTGTACCACGAATCCATATTCAATTAAAAAAAACCCAAATGTTAAAAAAGACAGAAAAACGCTGTAATCGAAGAGCATCTGTGGTTTTGTAAATGCTCTTCTTCTGTGACATAAATACCTGCACCAAAGCGTTGATGTTATGCTATGTTTTTACTTGCATATTCTGGTTGATTTGTTTGTCTTTCAGCAGGATTACACAAATATAAGAGTTTTGTGAAACTTGACGGAAGGGTCGGACATGGGCTACAGATTTATTTCGGACAAAATCCAGAAAGAAAGGGACAGATCCTGGAATTTTTCTGTAACAATGAAAGACAGAACTGGCCTGTATTTAATTAAAATGAACAGAATCTGGAAATCTTTATGTAAAATGTTGATTAAACATATATTTTTTTTGCAGGAATAAACAATGGCAGTATTTTCTTCTGGGAAATTTCACACATGAATGCACTGTAAAGATGGCTGCACACGTATACACACTCATACTCAGGTGTGTGTGTTTAGTCCCGCACTGTTGGTATAAGAGGGAGGGACATTCAAAGTCTATATTGTATGTCACTTTGGTGTTGGCATAGTCAGTTTTCTCTGACCATAAATGTATGCCTATGCACGGTAATTGTGTGGAAAATGCATGCAGCCTCCACCTAGCATAACCACCCCTGCTGCACTCCCCTGTGGATAACAAATGGGCCTTTTCTCTGGGAATTGAGGCTAAACGATGGTTTCACTTAGAGAGCAAAGTGACTGTCCATCTTCATAACAGTGCTCTCCATCAAAGAGCAATGAATCCCATCCCGTCCCACTGGCTCTGATTAAACGCAGGCAATGGATATCCCCTTTATGAAGGCCTGCAAAGCTGGCCCTCATGTCAGCCTTGCACCTGCAACTATCAGCTTCTCCTTCCCTTGTAATAAAAAAGCCCCACACATCTGGTCAGGGGAGTAGCGTGCTGCTCTGGCAGGAGTATTCAGCTGAGTCTGTTTGAAAGTGACACACCCCCCCTTGATTCAAATTACCTGAGGCATTTCTTATTGGTCAGGTCACACGGAAAACCCACAGGTCACAAAGTTCGCCGGCTGAGGGACTTTCACCAGTAGTTGTGCTTTGAACCTTCTCTCTGGTCTGTTTTTCCTAATTGTTGTGTGATAATGACACGTAAAAGCAGCGTCCTTCCTCGTTCTCACCGTGTTATCATACGTAATTACATTATGAAACGTATCTGTTTTTTTATTTGTCTGTGTGATTTGGACAGAACTACTACTGGACTTCCATGGAACTATTAAATTACTTGAATTTAATTAAGTCCTCAGGTTTGAGTCACCTTCCTCAAATGGGAACGGTTTGACTTTTATGCTTTTCGGTTGCAGTTTCAGCCCATCAAAGGGATCAGAGAAAACCGGTCGGAGGCAGAGGTTAGGGGTAAAAGTGGTGTTATTTCATGCCGCTAGCGTAGGTGAAGCCAAAATATCATGGTTAGGGAAGCTGCCGTGTTGCATCTATGTTGAGCAGTGAACAGATAGAATCTCAACAGCATTAAAATAAAAAAAAAGGTTAATTAAATAAGGTCATTAAAGCTGACCCCACACACGAGATTAGCATTGTATCTTATGTCAGGGCTTCTCACCCTTTTTTGAACCAAACCCCACTAACAGCATCATGAGCCTACTGGCGCCCCACCCCCCCACCCTATGCCGGAAAAACAGTTTGGAACCCTGGTATGTAATTCTACAAGGAACAGCACGGACATGGTGGGTTATAGAACGCTGTAGATAAAGCTGTGAGAAAGTGAAAGTGAGCTCCCCTCACCTTATTATTGCCTATTTGACTATTAGCTGTCCCCCAAAAACAAATTTGTGACCGGTGTGGGGGGGTGGACGATGTGCCAGACAGTTACTCCGGACCTCAATTGGATCTGTGAAAGGATCTGTGCGAAGTGATTTTTAATGCTATGATGTACAACAGTAGTCACTAACGCACCCACACGCACACATGATAGTACTCGCAGTTACCCCCTGGGAGAGTGTCCGCGCCCCCCCAGTTGAAAACCTCTGCATTACATCATTGGTTAGACTTATAATAAGAGGAGATGAAAAATACCTGTTTTGTAGTAGAGCACCTGAATCATTCATCCATTTCAGCATGCTTGATTCTCATTAGGGTCAGGGGGGCTGGAGATTATCCCAGCAACTTATGGGCAAAGGTGGTACACCCTGGACATGTCACCAATTCATCTGAATCACAATATGTAATGTAGAATTTTGTGTGTAAAGTATGGATTTTTTTCTCATTAATTAATTCATTTCATTTATTTATTTGTTTTGAGCAGAAGAACAAACAAAACATATTGATGTGTACAAGGAAATAATATCAGAGCAAATACATTAATAAATAAAGGTGATCAAGACAATATAGCAATTGCCATGTACACTCGTAATAACAAAATAAATTCAGTACGTGTTGCTCAAAAAGCAGTAAATAGGTATTACATATGTTTTTATTCAAGAAAAAATGCATGTGTTGAATGTTGTTGTATGAGCCACACATCTGTGACTATAATGAGTGAACTCGTCACATTATGAGGCTACTTAACCATGTTTTGTAAAGATGCCAAACTACAGGTGAAGGAGCTACCCACGTCAGATTATTCTTACCAGTTGACATTTATTTACAGGGTGCAATGTTAAACCACTTGTACTTCAATGACCCACTAATAGCATATACTGTATACGTGATAAGAATCTCATGTTGTTGAAAGCATTGTTAAGTAGTTCACACTAAAATATACACGGCTCTGTCTCGAATACATGCAGAAGACAAACACATGGTTGTTTTGAATCTGGTCTGAATCATAGCCTTCATATTATTTGATAAGGAAAGGGATACTATTAGTTAATCAGATAGAAACAAAGAAACCCCAGAACTAAAAGCATGTGTGCTTGTGTGTCTCTCCGTGAGGTATCAGAATGCACACTGAGGTTTTCTATTGTTCATACATTAGCTAATGTCATTATCTTGTCTGTGAAGACAAAGGGGCTAATCTCATGTTATAGGATTTGCAGCCACCTAGACTGATCTCATTGGGCAAACGTTTGGCACAGCGACAAAAGAACAGGATGAACACCCAAGTTCTGTAAGTAGTATCGATATACCTACAGCAACATGACCCCTGGGGGTGGCGGGAATACGACTAATGCAGATGTGGCCACTTTCACATTTCACTCCACACTGTACAACCAGTGGAAAAACACATTTGACACACTTTTGTTTCACCTCGTGCCTACTGAGACGAACCCGACATGGGGAAACTATTAAATAAAAATATCCTATTCTGGGTTAAACTCGGATTTGTTGAAGAATCTAAGGGACCGAAATGTATTAAGTCAAAATAGGCCAAACAGAACTGCTCAGTGAGATGTGACAGGTTTTTTAGAATATATCAGGTGCTGTTAAATGGACTGTACAAACCAGGATCCAGTCCAAATGCTCTCCAGCCATTTTCAGTTCAAGTTTGTGGAGTTTCAGTTGGATTAGTTTTTATCTTGGCCTGGTATTTTTGTTTTGTTATATCTAGAGTAGTCGCCATTGGTATTGTAGTACTGCTCAATACATTCATTTATTCTACAGGCAGCGATACGATGAGCACTAAGTTACAGTGAATAAAACCTCCATGTGACATCATAGCTTAATCCACCCTGGCATGAGGATATATAATAAATATAATATGCGTATGTTCTATTTTGTATGGACAAAGGCTGCTACTTGATGAAAGGTCTGACTCAGAAGTCTGTATGTTAAGTATGGAGCTAAAGCCACAAGGTGATTAGCCCAGTTTAGCCTCAAGACTTGTGGCCAATGGAAACAGCTAGCCTGGCTTTTTCCAGAGACTCCAGGAAGTTACTATAATGCCATTATCTTGTCACGAATGCGTAGGCTACTGAATTGCGGTGTAAAAAAATATCAGCACACCTTAGTATTGTGATATTACGTTTTTGTGATTTCTCAGAAACACTATCAATTACAGTTAATAGTTTATATGCAAAGATTTGTGGCAGATTGTGGTTCCTTTTGTGTTATTGAAACCTGGGCTGAATGTAAAACAACAGTTGGTCAGTCCGCTTTCTCGGTTTTCAATAATGAGGCAAAACTGTGGCTCAAACAATGCTGAATCTGTGAACGCTCAGTCATATTCCAGCATTAATATCAGCCATCTTTAAACTCCTGTTGTATTTATTTTTTTGATTTTGTTTTTCTTAACTTGTACTATTGTGCCTGAGGTCCAGGACTGCATGGTTCTGTCAGAGCTTTATTCCAACTGCTATTAGACTGTTGAACACATCAGTGGAATAAAGCATCACAGTTCCTCCTCTCAGGTATAATCTTTTAGTGCAATTATGGTTTTATGTGTAACTATTTTAACATTTCTCTATTTGTTAATTGTTATATACTGTGGTTTTAATCTATTGCCTTTTTAGGCTTTATTGTCTCATTTATTTCTGTTGTTGTCGCGATTTATTTCTGGTTTTTATATTGTGTTTATGAAATAAGCCGATGAAACGCAATCTCGTTCCACGATGTATCGTGCTGGTATTGTACCTGAATGACAATAAAGTAAATCTTGAATGTTATTTGACTGTTTCCTAATTCGTGCCTATATGTATGTATAATGTTTGGTTGTAATATTAGTTTTGTTTGTTTTAATGGTGTTTCTTAAAAGCCAAATCAGAGACAAGATCTGGAAATTAGCTTTTCTAGATACAAATCATATATACATTCCATTGGTTGCATGCTATGAAATATAACTTCACCTATATGTGTTCTCCCTGTCAAATAAAATTAGAATAAATATATAAATAGATGTTACAAAGACTAATAAATACAAATGTATATTGTGTTCCACTGATTTTATGCATATGAAGGTGTGTTCTTTATACTATGATGTTTTTCCTAAAATAAATGACAGTACATTGCTTTGCTTACAGTTTTACAGTATATGAAAGCATATATATTCTATCAATGCACAGGTTTTCGATGAATGTTTAGCTAACATCCTATGAATGTTCAACCAGATCAGTAATGCTATGTTTTGACATCAAACTTTAAAGTCTTATCAAGTATGACATGTCAAAGTTTAAACCTTTAACTCCTGATGTGTCTGTGGTGACACATGCTGAATTTAGGATTTTGAATATTCATTCAAATTGAACAGTTTGATCAATGTTTAAATTTCAAACTGTGCTGATGGAATAGATCTTGTTCTTTTCATAGACATCTGAAGAAAATATATGTATATATATATATATATATATATATATATATATATAGACGGTTTGGGCTTTTTTCCCTTGTTTTTTTGTTTTGTTTTTACTGTTGTTTACAGTGTTGTGTTGATTCTCCTTTGTTTCTTTTACTGTGTTTTTACCTAGTTTGGACTGTGTAACTGCTTTTTGGAGATCAACCAGGTGTCAAAAAGCAAAAAGTAGCTGGACTGATTTAGAAAAAAAAGAGCACAAAACAAAAACTACAGGGACAAAATTCCAATCCTCTTTCTTGTTCAGCATGTGCCTCTTCACAGTTCATGTTCAACATCCTAAATCTCTTATCGATGTATATTATGAGTGCCTTATTTAGTAAAAAGCCATAAAACTTCAGTTCCACCCTGAAATAATATCTCAGGCATTAAAGGATTAATTCATGTGTTTGGATGCGTTGGAAAATCCAGTATATGTCTATGTTTTGGGTGTGAATTTTCAATCAGGCTGCTGATGACAGTGAACATAGAATATGAGACTACACAGCACCAGGAGAAATAGCTTCTGAAATGCTTTTTTTGAGCATGAGTTACACTCAAATTGTAATATTTCAGATTCTTCCCCGCCTCATCTTCCAGTACTGTGGGAAAGTGAGATCACAATAGTTGAAGGCACTTCCTTAAACCAGCCTTAAGATGTGTATCTTTCTTGGCAATCCTTAGATAGGACCAGCTATTATGTCGATCTTTCCCCAGAGCTTCTTTTGAATTCATTAGTCCCATAATGCCTATTTGCCATATTTGTTAACATGCTGGGTCACCTGTCTCACAGCTGTCCATGTTGACTAAATCTGCCTTTTCATCGTTGAGAGCTACCTGCCATAATGACCCCGTAATAAAGTGTCATTATCTATCCACCCAGTCTAGTGTACCATGCACAAAGCCACTGGAGGAATCCAGGCCCTGTCTAATTCATTTCTGCTGGGTATAAATGTCAGCGTCCTTTTGTGAGGATTACAGACATTCCCACATTAGGGCCGGACTGATTGTTCTATATGGAACGGTGGGAGTGGAATAGAGCGTTTGATTTCAGATAATGTTGAACGAGACAAATGCCACCAAACCGGATGGGGCTTTTTTGTCCAAACCTGGCTGCAGACTTGAATCTGAGACTACGACTATGTCAGCGAGGGCTTGACGAGAGAGACAGTGGTGTGGATTACACAGTCCGTTATTACAATTTGTCAGGTTTTATGATGTCAGTGACTGTAGGAATTTATCTCTTCAACCTTTTATATTCTACCTCATTGTGCCATCTGAAGACATCTAAGATCCTAATTTGTCACTGTGTTCATTCTTCATCGTTCCTGTCCAGCTAATAAAAGGCGTACATATATTGAAATGGCGCAAACGCAGTCGAATCATGACAAGTCTTTGTATGTGTATACACAGCTGGAGTCATTTCTTTCTGCTGGGTTTCATTAAATACATTATTACAGTCACAAATCCTTTTTTTTTTCTGCTGAAATCTATTGCTAAAGTATTTGTGAGGTGTAATAAAGTATGAACTTGACTTTCTCGTTCACACAATGTAGCACAAATGGTTGAAATGTACAGTATATATAGCCTAGAGATCATTGCTTTGCTGAACATGTTTAATATCTTGTTCAGTAATTGGTATATTGATTGCTAATGTCATCATGATTCAGTAGAGAAGCAGTCATGTGGCAGCTTCAACAATTCAAGGGCCCCTTTGTCCATTCATCAGCACCCCTGATTGGGCCCATGTCATGGTTAGCTGCAGGCCCACCAGATAAAGATCAGTGGATGATTGGGCACACACATTCTTAACATGGCTGACCCGTGACATCTCAGGGGCAAGCAGGGAGCCTGTCATTATGTGTACAATGCAGCGCTTTCTTCCTTCTTATCTTTGCTGATGACATTGAGAGTTTTTGCATTAACTCATTAACGAAAAGACTCATCATTAAAGGCATCACAGAGGCACGGTGCAGAAGTTGTGACACTGCACTGCCACTGCAAGCAGGAATGTGTCCAAGGCTCGGTGCAGCAGCAGCAGCAGCAGCAGCATGTTGACCTCTGCTCAGTGCTCGGTGCTGGGTATGCAACCATCAAGACAAGTTTCCCTCATTTTCTTACACTCCGCAGTGCATGAGCGTGAAAAAAAGCAGCCTATTGTCCCCAGTAAAATGTTTCCATTGAGTGTTCCTGCAAAGCAATGTATAATAGCAGCGTTTCCAATCCAAAAATGCGTTTCATAGCAACATTTCAAATAAGGTCTGTATTTTCATTGTCAGTGGGATACGAGTATGCATGATAAACACATTGTAAAAGAATGCCTGAATCGCAATGGATAAAACGTATATAAGAAAAAATGAAAAATAACGATTAAATAATATTTATGTGTAACTTGTTCAATGAAGGGATGTGAAAAGTTTATTACAGTTCTTTATTCAGCGGGCATAGACTTTTCAGTGTTTGAGTTCTATGTTAGCAGCATAAAAAAGGACCTGTGTTTCTAATATACACACTGTGTTTAGTTAGAAGTCACATCATCATTATACACTGTTGCCCGGAAAGTTGGAATCATTTTGTTTTCAGACACATTCCTCTTTGTATTCTTATTTATACCCATTAGTATTCACCTCTGACCTTGCGCAGTCATGACAAATTGAGTCTCAGTTCTACTTTATCTATCAAGAATAAATCAGATTGTCACAATAATGTCATGAGAAAAGGTAAAAATGTTTTAATCAAATTGTATGTGCAACAGTGTAGTTATTGAACATGTAATGGAAGCTACTGCACATGCAACAGGAGCTGATCAATGTTATTATCTTTTAAAGGAGTGATATTTTCCTTTGTTAATGGAATTATGCAGTTTCAAACATTTCCCTGTGCTCTACATAAACTGTAAATGCTCTGCTTGGGTCTGAATTCTTCATTAATTCCACTCCACAGGTCCATCTTCAACCCTATTTCTGAGTAATGACATGAAAAAGGTGCTTTTCAGCGCTGGCCCTTTAAATGCACATGAGCTACTAAAGGCCCCGCCCCCTCCAGGTTGTTGGCTGTGTTGCTCTGTCCCGTTCAACCAACAACTAAACATTTTAGGTCATCAACTTGAAGTTTGGACATATTTTCAGTTTTTATTACAACTGCTGTTGCTGATAAACAAATATGTCGTACTGGGAGAAATGTTCGTCAGAAGTCTTGACCTTATATGGGCAAATGTTGTGATGTAACTAGAAATAGACGTAACAAATTAAGCAGGAATTAAAACAGGTTGTAGAAATCCACTTGATTTTTGCCAAAATGAATATAAAGATGGTTTTGCAGCACCTGGAGGGTTCAAATTCACACTTTTTGAACTATTAGGCTCCAAATACACAAATAAATAAACCAAATACTAATAAAAGTGGCTTTAGATAAATATGACCCCTTTAACTGCACATTAGTATTTTGTCATGTATATAAATATCTTCTTTTTTTTTTCTCAGACAGTGTATTTTTATTTTTCCCAAATTAGTCCAACATTATTACACCTATTAAAGTTTTTATTATTGGGTTTCGGCCCTTTAGCAGCACGAGGTTATTATAAAGGCTTAGTTTAACTGTCCATGAATATGTCATTAAAAAATGACTCACCAACCATGATCTTTTCCTAATCCCAACCAAAACGCTTTTATTGCCTAAACCTAAAAACCTTAAGGGAGTTGGGATGCGAACTACAGTCTTTGGTGGCAAAGACCTGGATTTTGCATATCCTGTATCATTTTGTGTTTCCTGGATTTTGTGGTTGGGGTTAACCACCTCCTTCCTATTGAGGAAAAGGAAAGAAAAAAAAAAAAGTTGCAGCTCTGACAATGATAAATCAAACTGAGATAATATGCATCTGTGGTTCTCCAGAAATGTATAATGGCAACGCTTTTTGTTGCGACTGGGTTAGAGGAAAGTACGGAATTTGATATTTTATATTTCAGGGCGTCCACAAAATCGTTTACTGGCATTGGTGAGTTATGCTTGAGAGTAATGAAACTTAATAAATCCATCACCCTAATGTTGAAGGAATAAACTACAGTATATCTACCTTGGCTTGTGTCACTCTACTATGCACAGTTTGCCCCGGCTGCTTATTGCACCTTCAGTTGTGTGTTTGTGTGTGTGGTTGCTCGCAGTCCCGTGCACGGAGTGGATAGGAGTGCTTATGTGCAGCTCATGTGTTAATGCTGTCATTTCCACAGATCAGTCACAGCAGCTTTTTCTCTGTTGTTTATGGTTGTGTCACCACAATTACACGAGAGAAGGGGGGCAGAAATAAAGTGTCTGTGAAAGATTGATAGCTTTGGTCTTTAGTTCAATTGTAAATTAGAATAGCAAGTCCCTCTGGGATACAAGGGCTCTATTTATGATTAAGAAAGAGCCTCCATAATAGAGTGGTGGTAGAAAAGTTTGCTCCCTCTCACAAACAGGCAATTAGCTTGATGAAATGGGCCTTACTTTCTTTTTGCAGCCTGCTTATGTGAACCCATATTATTACAGGCAGCCTTATAGTTTATGGCATTATTTTCACCTTGAGCTGCGAACAATATGGTGTTTAAATAAACTGACTTTTTCTATTTTAAAGTAATGAGACCAGCTTTTTATTATTACGTCTGGATTTGTCTGCAGCAAATTAATAAACAAGCAGTGGTGTAAAGTCTTGTAATTAGGGAAATGTCAGACAAATACAAGTTTTTAGACTGGCTGAGAACTCCACAGGGCACATTAAGAACGAGCTGCACGCATTTAGAAAAACATCCCTTTTACAGTAAAATCGTTTTTTTTGGGAGCCGACTACAATTAATAATTTTAATGCACATATAAATGTAATCTACTTATTCAGCTTTTTGTGTACACAGAATATACATATTACAAATAATTATCTTTCACGCATGATGCAAACCTGCAATTTGAGCCTGTGTAGAAAATGTTTCCATCCTCCTTTAAAGTTTTCCTCTAGAGGACCTAATCCTTGCATTATGCCATGGCAGTTATGCAACCTAACTGTCTGGAGTTGTCCCCTATTTTTCATGGAAAAGATCAGTCACACCCTTATTTAACAGGCTAACCTTTGCTTATGTTTCATTCATAGAGGAATATGTGAATCCAAAACAAAACTGTGAGTTTGTATTAGTTAACACTGTACAGGGGTCTAATGATCTGCAAAGCCATAAATCACCCTCTGAAATAAACCATGTAGAAGATTATTACCTCAACTGTTATAGTTAATGGCTTTATGACTAAAAAAAAAAAAGACCAGACTGCATATTATTGAAGAAACAGGATATTATTGTTTGCATTCTAGTGAGTCCGTCTACCCAGTCCTGTCTCCTGAACACACATGCAGAACGTTATAAACTGCAGACCAGGGTCTCTGGGGGTTGACAGCTAAAGTTAAAGCAGTCATACATACTGCAGAGCTGCTCAATAACATATTAAGTTCTTATTAATCAATACTGTAATCACTGTAAGCCGGCCTCAAACAGAGAGTTATTTTTGGTGCTCACACTGCTTCCAGAGATGACAACCCTCATGTTGACCGGCTGCTGCGGTGAGCTCCAGAGTCACCCAACTCCAATGAAAAATACATTCCACTGACAGAGCAACTGATCCACCACGACCAACAGCAGAAGAATGAGACAGCTTAACACGATCACCTCCTGATTCCCTTTTTTATTACACGCTGTAAAGTTATAAATGTAGGAAGGAATTATAAAGCTCCAACGTGTGATAAGAAAAACCCTCTGCTAATAAATGTATAAATATTTCCCTACAGTGCACATACCTACTGCCTATCACCTCTGTGCTTTTATAAAACTGCCTTTAGCTCTTTTTTTTCTGCTCAATTAGTAATTTAATCTGCACCAATTGAAGGATTGTCTTGTTGGCTCTGAAACGCATTTCCATTGTGTTTTTTTTTTTTTTGTTTTTTTTGTTTTTTTTACACGATATTTTATATGCAAGCCAGATGAGACTCAGCTTCTTGACAACACAAGACATGTGTGGCCACACTCTTTTGACGGTTGCGCCTGAGGGCACACGCTCCTGTGCCAGCTGTCCTTGTGGAAATCACACAAGTTTATAACATTTGTTTTTAGTACAAAGACAGTGGTGATCATCCAGTAGCTCCTGCTTTGCTGGTGTTTACACTGTGCTAGTAAGTTTATTTTTGTTCAGTGTTTGCTTTAATGTCTTCCAGTTCTTCCATGCCAGATTTGATGGTGCCACAGACAGCCTCCATTGTTGTTTACAGCTCTCTTACGCTTGTCGATTGATCCACAAACACACGTAGCTGAATGTGATTCACCGAACTCATTCAGCTATAAGCGCTCTCTGTGATTTGTCCACATTTTTAATCCCCTTGAATGTCAGCATCATCGTTTTTAAGCATGCTTTGTTTGCTTTATATTAATATTTGTAATACCTGTTGAAAAACGGATTCTGATCATATCACAGACAGAGTACCGTATATGTCAGTGTGCAAAAACACCCATGATGCTCGTCTGCAATCATGGGTTAAGTAGTTCAAAACAACTTCTTCATGTAGTTGCACCATCAGCAGGAATAATGCTGTCTGGAGTAAAAAAAAAAACGTACTGGAACCAAATGTGCATTTGATGGAAAATAGAGTTCACAGTCACAGTGTCCCTTTATAACTAAAGTCATATAATTTAAAGGAAACCAGTAAAAACAATTTACTTCCTCCATGGAACAAGGACCCAGCTAATATATGAGTTGAGTTTAATGAATTATTCAACACTGTAACTGTTGTGTTAGTAAGTGTAATACTTTTCACCTTGTTCCTTATATGACAGGAACAGACAGTAGTGATTATCTTAGCAGTGGACAGAAGCAATAACACTCCTAATTTTAGTTTGACTTCTACCTTTTACCTTCCACCTAGCATGACTAAAAAACTGCAGTGGTGCGATGTTACGAAACAAATGTATTCAAGTAATGTACATAAAGATAGACATGACGCATTGAGACTTGGATATTTGGTGATTTCTTCTGTTTTGTGTGTCGTTTTCACTGGATTTCAAAGGAAAACATTAGATTTTTTTTGGCTCGACTATATTTTTTACAAGCAACTTTAGTTACAAGTTACTTCATTAATATAAAACAAAAAGTATTACCCATTAGCTGTAAAAGATGGTAACTTTAACTCATTAATAATCTGAGTTAGGTCATTTTGCACTCTTTCTTTTGGTATCTTAAGTACATTTGATACAACTTATTATAGTAAGGTTGTAAATGATCGGCTTTTACTGACATTACTACTTTTATTCCAGTATAATAACTCAAAACTCCCCTTTCACTGGCAAATGTTAAGTTTAGTTTCAAAGTTTGAGGACAGAATTAGAAACTAGCAAGTGTTTGCTTTCAAATGGACAATAGCGTGTTATTTTATCAGTTTGCATTCGTCCTGTAGCTGTCTCTAGGTGTCCCACTGCTCTTTCCTGCTCTCTGCACAGATAACACTACACAAGCAGCAAATGTTTAGTCCCTTTGTTTTGCATCGAGAAAAACTAAATTCGTCAAATGATCTGTATTGGACTAGTCGTGTTTATGAAGCACTGGAAGATATTGACGAGGTTTGACGTCAAAATGACTTGCATAACATACGTGTGTTCAAATACATTGAGCTCATAGTTCTGAAGAAACCCTACAGGGAGTCTGTGTACACACACTTTATGCAGGCTCTGTCTAATGTGAGGATAAAGTAACTAAAACCCTATGAATGAGTGAACTCTGTTTTAATGCCTTTTCCCCTCGAGGTCATCTTCACACCAAGAAAATCCTCTTTTTCATCCAGAGTCGCTGTAAAGGTCTCGCCAAACCCCAGTCACATTCCATTTACCTTTTATTTCCTACATCAGTTAACAAGGACCATTGATCGCATGTGGATTTGTGTGACTGAAGAAAAAAAAAAAAAAAACTCAGGTGGCAATATTTGCTTTTATGCAGTATGTTACATTCTCAATGGTGAATCGGTACCTGTGGAAGTAAAGATTTAGTTAACACCGTCAGCAGTCACGGGCCACTAGTTTTGTTGTAAAATGTATGTCTGCAGCAGTTTCACAGGGAAAGTCATTATTATGATAAAACACATAAGCCTGATGTATTTTCCCAGCTGGCTGTCTTCAGTGTTGGATCTGGCAAACATGCATTCTGTAATATGTTCCTGTGGTTTATTTTAGTCTTTAAACCCTAACTATGGTTTAATTTGGCTACAAAATTTGACTGTAGATGGTTTAATTGTTATAAAATATATATCACTGTTATTTTCAGTGAAAGCAAAATAAAGACTAAGTATCTTTACACTCGTGGAATAAGTGTGTTTGAATTTATTCCATAAATCCAAAATAAAATATTAACTGTCAGTCTTGTATCCGTCTGGATTATCTGAAATAACTATGAAGTAGCTATTCTATTTTCAAGCCTATTGCAGAGATAAAGCACATCATTGTGTCAGAGTGATTAAAATGCTCCCTTTATTTTACAGTAAATTAAGTCATAGTCTATAAATGTGAATGAATTGCATTAAGTGAAAGAGAATCAAAATATGACCAAAGTGTTTTAAATCAGACTTTATTAACACTGCAAATTGAAAATCACACACAACACTACTTTAACAGTACGAGCGCATGTTATTCTTTGAGTTGTACAGCGTGTACAGAGGCAGTCCAACTCACATGAAAATGCTGTATTCCAAAAAAACAAAAGAAAACATAGTTATATTATTGAAAACTGAAGCTGCTTTACTTGGTTTATCCAGTAGAATTTAGTGATGGCTGAACTGTTTTCATCCACACAGTGTACAGTCCATATGTAAACTATAGCGGTTCACACATAATTAACACATACGACACATGAAAATGGTTAAAAATGGAGATACAAGGATTTCACAGGACAACACAATTTCAGTGGTAAATTACACAATCACTGTACAAAGCCTGTCTGCTATTATTATCAGTATCATCGTTATTATTATTAAAGAAATGACCATAATTGAATTTTCAGAAGTTAATCTGGAGATGATTTGCTACAATAGGAAGCCAAAGTGAGAATCTTTGTGTGTGTGTGTGTGTGTGTGTGTGTTTTTTGTTTTTTTTTTAACATATCCCACACTGCTACCGCATTACACCTTGAGTTACAGTAATTCAATCCACTGTCTGCTGCCTCTGGGGCCACATGTGAACCATGGGCTGGCTTACAGCTGAATACAGCCAGGGCTTTCTCTCCTGTGTCTTCTCTCCAACTTTTTCACTGTCTGAGTTTATAGAAAAAAAAAAAGTGTGAGGCGAGTGGACTGCCCATTCTGCCTCTAAAAAGAAAAGGGAGGGCAGGTCACTCTCAAAAGAGACACACCAGCACAAGTGCCCAGTACAACCACGGTCTTGTACTGCTGGTCGTTGTGCAGCTCCACTGGGACAGATGGGTTTAAGCTGCATTGCCGAAGGGCACTTCAGCAGTAGTTCCTAAGGGTTAGAGAGCACTTATCACACAATTCCCCTACCCATGCTTTCCCAGTGAGTCCTCAGAGTTAAACCATTGACCTTCTGGTAAATGCTCCTACAATGCTGTTTCCTGAGGTAGTCATATGCGTGCTCCATCTTTAGCAGCCTCAACAACACATCATTTATCATTTCCACCACTGATTTCTCTGTGTACTACAGTTTTAATCACTTTAAACCTAACTGCTGCGATTCAAACAACCAGCATTTACAAATACATTAAGAGCATGCTGGCAGTCAGCCTAAAGAGTGATCATTGAGACAAATTGATCCCTATCTGTTTAAATTGGCACTATAATCTATCATTGGCAAATTGAACACAGTGAGCTATCTGGGATCTATTGCCTTTTTAGATAGCGGCCCTTGGGGCGCGGAGACACAGGGAAAGTGATCTACACCACTGAATGAACTCTTTATCAAAGGTCTGTACCAAAACACAAATGTCTGCATACACACTCCTGCACTGCACACTTTTAGACAAAAAAAGGTGAATGTTAAAGTCCTCTTTTAGTACACACTGTGGTATGTACATCAACAACACGCGCATGCATCTAAACAAATCAACATGCATCACATTAAAGCGCAAGTGGTTTATAGGCTACTATGGCAGTTTATCATTATCAATGAGGAGAAAACAGGACAAAGCATTTTCTCCAGGAGAGTTAGTACATTAGTTTGTCAAAGCTTTATGTTTCAAATTCTATAATTACAATACAAAAAAAAAAGCCAAATCCAAATATTCTGTGCTGATTTAATATGTGCAACAATACAACAATTCTATCATAAATAGATAGGCTAATGTTTTTTTTTCTATCAACACTGATCAAATATTTTTAATCGTTTACATTTAAGTGTTAAATTTGTTATCTTTTCATAGGAATAATCTCCTGCTACTTCTGGCTGTAATTGCTCTGAAGTAACTTCTTGAAGCTGTGTTTTCTCAGCAAATGTTCTGTACCTAAATTAAGCAAAATGTACAGGCAGTCATTTAACTAATGAGTGTGCATTTGTCATCTTTGCATTTAAGCATCACAGCAGTAAAATAAAGCACTGTCTGAGAGAGATATAGAGTTAAAACCTTAACTGCTGAGTTATGCAATGCACACATACAAATGTCACGACATATAGGGCAGCACCGCCATCAATCAAATGATCTTTATCAGACAGGATGAAAACAATTCCTGGGTGATGAAGAGAATTTTGAGCATTTCATTTGTGCTGGGTATTTTTTTTCTGGTGATATTTAAACCTGTTGCATGTTCACAAATAAATCCTCTTTTTTTTTTTTATTTGAATTAATTCCTAAAATCTTTTAAATATATACATAATCATGTCAGCATCCATCTCAGAGTAAATTACTAAAAAAAATGAACGCTTCTTTACGTTCTGATTTTTCCCCTTCTTTTTATAAATGGGACACTTTAGTTTGTGCGCAGATTCCGCAGTCATCTAATTCAATCAGACTCTTGAAGTTGATTAGCCTGGTTAACCTTTGCTCCTGCGCGGGTCTGGAAGGGTTAATCAGGCCGGGAACTTGGAGACCTCCGGGTCACTATCCCTCTATCTGTATGAAGGACTTGGTGAAGGCAGAGATAAGATTAAAGTCAACTTTTATTTCACTTCTGACTTTTTTTTTTTTTTTTTTTGCACGTGTGTGAAAGGGCTCTCGCTGTCAGCACATCCATCCTATTTTAGATTATCGATCTGCAAAGTTCTATTTAAAAATAAAAAATAAATAAATAAATAACTGAACATTTTAACTGCACTACCTGGAGTCTTATGTGTCAACTTTACTCTATTTTGATCACTGCGCGCATTTTGGCGTGCAACAATAATTGCCAATCGTTGTGCACGTGTCACCTTAACCTGATACATGAGTGAAAGCGTTTTCTTTGCACGCACGTAAATCTCAACTATTATCTGCTCACTATCGATTCATTTAACTGCACTTATCCCAATCAGCACATCTCCACTTCTGTGTTCCTGAGCGTGTGCTTTGTTTTACTAACAATAATAAAGTGATTTAGTCCTTTCTCGCAGCCGGTGCATGGGAAATCGTTAAAGATCCAGCTATTTGTGTGTGATCAGTAAATATTTAGTGCAGGCGACATCCTCTGTCTCGTCTTAATCGATACTGGTCCCGTTGGGCAGCGCTATTGTTGTTGTGTGCAGGCTTGCTGAGCATATAGTGCTTTTATCCTGTGCTTTGCTTGGAGGGAAGAACAAGTGCTAATCACTCGGAGGAAACTTTTAAACAGCGAATAAAACACGGGAGTTTTGCGGGGTTTTAGGAGCTGGATCTGGTGCTCCGGCGTGGGCATGTCTGGAACGTGGAAATCGTGGCGAATTTTTCTTTGAATCCAGTCTAGTTTTAGACGAGGTTCTCGTTTGACATAAAGCCTCCAATGAGGGGTTTTAGAATTAAAATAGCATCATTTGTGCATTGAAGAGAAATTATTTTTAATTCTTATAATTACCAATAATAATAATGATAATATAATAATCATGATAATGTTTGTTGTTTTGCAGGTATATTATAGATTGTGTTATTCTGGGATTCCTGCACATTTTAATTAAACTGAAGGCTGTGTTAATTGCATTTCTAATCACAGCACTTCTTGCATCTTTACTTGTAATCTCCCTATAATTTGTAATATGCACAATGTCATAATGCATGCTCGCCATGCTTAAAGACAGGTGTCTGTTCTGACTTCACCCCCTCCCTCTCTCCTCTGTAGCCCACACAAAGCAGCGGCGTACAAGCGCGTTTTGGCCATATTACTGTAGGAGAGAAAAGGCGCACAGGATCTCTGCTTTGCTGTAAAGCCTATACTTTTGTCATTTCCAGACGCAGTCACATGAAATTCTGCTCGGACGACAACCTTCAACTTATATTTCCAATTTCTCGCTCAACACATGACTTGAATCAGTTGGTTGTTCCGGCTCTCCAAAGTTTTTGCATGGTCAGACATTGCATTTTCCAATAAACAGCGTTCTTTTTTTTGTGTTTTCTCCCATCTGTCGGAGAGGAAGCTTTGCCCGTTTCAATCTGAGCACTGTGTCGAAAAAGAGAAGACTAAATATATTCTGAATAAGAGAGAAGATGCATCCCGCTACGGACGAATCAGCAGCATATGCATTTGGTAGGTTTGTTATTATAAGAATACAACCTCCTGGTTCGCTATCACTATCAAATAACTTTATGAATGAGTGTAAAGATGATTGTGATCGTCATATAAATTTACACTTTGATAATAATAAGCGAAAATAAGTGGCAGAGTCGCACCGTGTGCAATGCTCAGGTATAGATGTATGGAAAATGTACGTGACTATAGGCTCTGTCTGCAGTACATTTATATTCGAATACATATACCTGTCCGCTTTTTAGTAGTAGATTTAATTTGGAGCCGAACGCATACGCTATACAGGAATAAAGCGGTGTTTCTTTGCCGGTTTATTCTAATAAAATGTGCAAAAAATATATACTTACCATGTGAAGCAAAAGCTGGATCCTCGATCAGGCGATAGCATGCGGAGTATTTTATTTACAGACTCTCCATGTTCAAGCGGGATCTGTAAATAAAACCGACAAAATAGTCATGTAGATAAAATATAATCGGCTAATTTGTTTTAGAATAAGGACGTAACTGGTCTAAATACCACCGCTGGGACTGAGTGAAGTGGCAAAAAAGTAAATCCAACTTTGGCAACTCTCAAAGGTTTGCCGTCCAAGTCATGTAAAACAGAATTTAAACAAACAGTCATCAGTTTAAAATGGTGCTCGTTAGTATTTGGTCGATGCGAGAGACGAGACTGAAGCAGTTTCCGTGTCGGATGGCTCCTCTAAATTGAATCTTATTTGAAGCGAGAATTTCATACGCTAGGGGGCAGCCATATACTGTATTACACCCTGGGACAATGCATGCATGTGCTGCTGCTGCTGCTGCTGCTGCTGCTCTGAGGCTAGAGGTCCATCTGTAAACTTTTACCTGCAGTTCAAGTTTGATACCCTCCATGCAAGGTGAAAGTAGAACCTCCTGCTCTTTATTGCTGTTTAAATACAAGCCTAAAAATTATTAACTATACAGGCAGCAACTCTGAGCAATCACTGACCCCATTTTTTTCCATTTATTTGTCATTATCATAAAGTGTAGATTAGAATTGTACTAAGGTGTGACAGGTACTATAGATCTTAACTTTAACTCCTATCAGGAGGTGGCTTTACTTTCATCTGAAACTTAATGTGGAGGGTACGGCCTTTGACCTCAAATGACATTTTTAAATGTAGTCTCCATTGGTGCAGGTCATACAGACAAAGCAGTGACTTCTGAACCCAGAGTTTGCCCTTTCTGACCTGCTCGGGCAGAGATATTTGTGGCCAAAGGGGGATTAGCGATTAACAGGCGCCTCAGATGAAGTCACTATCCTATCATAGCAATGTAAAAAAACATGTGGATGCTGATCAGTGGTACCTGGAGTATATGAGAGGCACAAATACGCACATTAGCCTGCTCCTAAATAGGAATATAGTACACATCTGGGCTGTATAAAATGTGAAAACATAGATTTTTTTTTTATTATTGTGGTGGCGGATGGTGTTCATTGTCTGGTTTTACTGTACACACTGCAGATATCAAAGATCTTCACATCTTAAAGAGTGTTCTAATACATTATTTGGAGTATTACACAAATCACTGTGCAATGTTTTGTCTTATTCTTTGATTTTTTTTCTGGTTTTAATTGTGGGGGGTTTGTGTGTGTGTGCCTCTTAAAGGTTTAAAAATAAGTGCACTATGTATAAGTGTGTTTTATTATAATGGATATATAGATCATGTCGAAAATGTGCGACTGTGTGTCAGATACTAAATGTGTTTGGATATTTCTCTTGGTTATTGGGATACACTTTCCTACAACGTGAAATGGGGCAAAGAATTGAATCAAGATTTTCCTCCTTTTTTATTTTTATTTTTTTTATTTTTATATATATATGAAATCCAATGGCTTTATCGGGCGTGCAAGTGAGTATAAGCTATAGTCTGGGCGATTTGAGTGAGTAGAATAATTCCTCTTCCCTGAAATCGTCTCTTTTTAGGACCAAGCGGCCCTCTCGACCTCCATGCTGGCTCTGGCAAGGTACCAAGTAGCACAAGTGCCGACTAGCCAATGGGGTTCAGGGGGAGGTCCCTGAGCTCTGACCAGTCAAACACACTCTCCTTCCTTATATGGCAGCTGATCTCCATGGTAACGTGTGCTAAGTTGCAGCAGTCGTGTCAAAGTTCACTATATAGAGAGCTCAGTGAGCTGATCAGAGAGAAAGCATTCTGCCAGCCCGGCTCCTACCAATCGCAAATCACTTCCTAACCTCCGCCTTTTTAACATATTTGATCACTTTGATTCTCTACTCCTTTTTCCTATTATTTTTCAGTGCACGGAGGAGGTTTGTAGGTTGTGATCTTTGTTTTTTTGTTTTTTTGTTTTTAGTGCTTTCGCTTTTTTGGGAGAGTTGTCTTCATATTCCAGGCTCCTCAAAAACATTGGCTTCAGCTGCGCGCTTGCTGGCGCTACCTCACAAGAAGAAAAGGAAGAAGACGCACATTTTTTTTACCCAGTTGGTGATTTTCTTCAAGACTTGTGCTGGAACTTGATAGTAGCTGCTACAGTGTGCTCACCAATTGTTTTATGCTGCTGCAGGCACGGTGTTCCCAACCTGCTCCATCATCCACTGACTAGTCCATGCTACCTCGGTTGATTATTTGAACATTGAACCTACCTTTCCCATTGATGGGTGTACTGGATGGCTGACTGTAAGCGCCCCTGGACTTGGCCTTTAAGCGCAAGGCAGCGACTCAGCTCGCCATCGCATCAGTTTTGAAAACGTGCTTCGCAACGTCTCCAACAGCAATAAATCGACAGTTTTTCGGGAGATTCAGAGTGGATTCAACGTAGGCTAGAATTGACATTTTGTATGTTCGCCTTTTAATCTCAGTTTTACCGCGTTTCCTTGAGACATTATTCACCGCGACAAGCAAAACGGCAGACAAAAAGTTTCTTTACGTTGACTGATAGATATGGCAATGGTAGTGTGGAGAGGCTCCCAGGACGATGTGGCTGACACCCAAGGCACCCTTTCCTCGCAAACCCAAGGAGGACTATCTCTTCCCACCCCTCAACCAGGCCAGTTGAATCTGACAGCCTCTCAGGTCGCCCCTCCGACCCCTCAGACTCCGGTCCAAGGACCCCCGAACAACACACAGTCCACGCCGACGAACCAGACGACGCAGCAGTCGGAGAAACAGCCACAGCACATTGAATGCGTGGTGTGTGGGGATAAATCTAGTGGCAAACACTATGGCCAGTTTACTTGCGAGGGGTGCAAAAGCTTCTTCAAACGGAGCGTACGACGGAACCTCACTTACACATGCCGTGCCAACAGGAATTGTCCAATCGACCAACACCACCGCAATCAGTGTCAGTACTGCCGCCTCAAAAAATGCCTTAAAGTCGGCATGAGACGGGAAGGTATTGGGACTTTTGTTTTTCTTATTGATGTGTGTGTTTGTGCGTCCTAGACTTCCAAGCATAAAAGCAGTGAACGTCGCCCAAATAGCCTGTTTTTTTTGCCTTTCCTGTGCCGACTATTCCCTCCCAGGCTGTGCGGCTGGAGCATGCAATGGAGCCGCTGTGCTTGTGCTCGACACGGGGCTTTGCCGGATCTGCCTCTATAGCTTTGTATTACACACCGAATCCAGCTCCACAGCAATATACATGTATTTTCAGCCTTAAAAACGCCCGATCCCCCCCCGGCCCGGCTGGGGCTATCGAATTTATATTTAGATGCAAAACCATGGGCGTAGAGGTACATCTGTACTGTGAATACATGATACAATATAGCCTTCTGCGCTATTATGGCGAGTGTCGAATTAAGAGAGAGCGTGTTCAGGCTACACCTCCACATCTATCCTGCCTTGTCTTGTTCACTGTGTCTGAAACTGGACATCAGCTTGAATTATGCATACAAAGCCTCCGCATAACCCCGAGAATTTATTCGAATATTAGTCGGAAAAATGGGCATGCATGTATAGTAAAACGAGATGAATTGCTAAGTAGGTTAAGGGTTAAACATGCAAGGTCTCTCTTGCCCTCTTTGTGTTCCTTCACAGCCAGCTCATGTTGCTGTTGCTGAATAACATCATTTTAAAGCTAGACATATGCATGGCTTGTTTTAAACGTGTTTAAAGCGCATCACTGGGGTTTATAGACATGATTTGTCACACTGGGCTCCAGTATTATCATTGCAACTCTGCCTTTTTTAAACTCGTGTGTAATAATAGGCTACAACGTGTGTGTGTGTGTGTGTGTGTGGTGTGTGTGTGTGTTTTGATGTAGCAAACATGCTGTGTGTCATTTATTTTTAAAGATGCAAGCCTTTGATTGTGCATTGACTTTTCTACACTTGTTTTAAATGTGTAATATCTGCCACCAGCTTTCCTGTTTCGATTGATTGTTTCTTGTAGAATTCAGGCTTCAATATCTGTAGTTTCTCTTTTTACTGCAGCCGTGCAAAGGGGACGGGTGCCACCCACACAGCCACACCATGGTCAGTTCGCCTTGACAAATGGAGACCCACTCCACTGCCATTCCTACTTATCCGGATATATCTCTCTTCTGTTGAGAGCGGAGCCCTACCCGACGTCCCGGTATGGCAGTCAATGCATGCAACCCAACAACATAATGGGCATCGAGAACATTTGTGAACTGGCAGCCAGGATGCTCTTCAGTGCAGTGGAGTGGGCCAGGAATATTCCCTTCTTTCCAGACCTTCAGATCACAGACCAGGTGGCTCTGCTGAGGTTGACGTGGAGTGAGTTATTTGTGCTCAACGCTGCACAGTGCTCCATGCCCCTGCATGTGGCTCCTCTCCTGGCGGCGGCTGGCCTTCACGCCTCCCCCATGTCTGCGGACAGAGTGGTGGCCTTTATGGACCACATTAGGATCTTCCAAGAACAAGTGGAAAAGCTCAAAGCTTTGCACGTTGACTCTGCTGAATATAGCTGCTTAAAGGCAATTGTGCTCTTCACCACAGGTAAGACAATAGACTGGCACACTCTAAGTTCAGTCTGTGTAAATGTCATCCACACTGACATCAGCTAAATCAACGCTGACCTAAATATATCTACCGTGGCTAGTTGCTGTTTGTCTTAGATGAACATCCTGGGCAAATGTTCACCTAGATGCTGCCTTGAGCGGTCAAGGGCTTTTGGGTAGGCCTTAGGCTACTAAATTATAAAAACACTTGATTAATCAACTGATTTATCAGACACACACACGGGGCTCAACTGGAAATTGTGGCGTGATCACACAAGCGATATTTTAATTAAATTGACTACGAATCAGGGAAACGTGCAGCCTGACTGAAACATTACAAAATAAAGCTTGAGTTAAAGAAGACTCCCGTTAATAACCCTGTCCGCGTATTCAAATGCAGCTTTTCTGCACTTGTAGGGAATCCAGTAGCTTTGCAGATGAATTGCTACACTTTTTTTTCGTCATTTATCAGTGTGTGTATACCCCACGTCTTGTTTGTAGGGAATGACAGATATAAATGATGTCAGACTCCGAGGGGGAGGGGAATAGAAAAAAGAAAGACAAGCCTAATGTCCCATTTGCACATAGTAAAAGCAAAGCGCAGGTTTCAACGCTCTCATGTCATGTAGGGGACAGGCATGTCCGAGGAAAAGGCATGGAGAAGCCATGCACAGCCTCCAAATGGCAAATATGACACAAGTGTGTGAGTGAGCAGTGACAGGAGGCTCGGCTTTCATTTTTATTTGCAGAAATATTCTCTCCGCCTTGTAAGACTCAAGGCTCTTCTGGACTTGGTGCAGCAGAACTAGGTCATGACCCAAACTTCCCAACTATTTTGTTACACTGTAAAAAATAAAATAAAAAAATTTAAATAAAAATAAAAATAATTGTACATGTGCAAACTGAAGGCTCCTCATACCTGTAAACCATCAGACTCTGGATTTCATTTTGGTCCAGAGGACAACTATTGTTCTCGTAGTGGCTTTTAGCCTTTTCTACAAAACATAATAATAACACTAATAATAAATAGGTTCAGGTTATTGAATTCTATTATTGAGCCTTCATCAGGCCGTGATGCTTGAATTTGTCTTCCATATACCTGAGTCCCAGAGGCTTGAACCTGAGCTGTGTGCTGTATCTTCAGTGACACGCCTTTGCTACTTTGGTGGTTTGGTCGTTGTCATGCATAAACTTTACAAACTTAACCAATGCGCGTACAAGCGTTTTTGGCACATAATCAGCTGCCGCCCACATGCACCAGCACAGATAGTGATTATGCGTCTCTGATGGTATAGTATGACGGCAGCTCCGTAGGCTATGGGCTCTTTTTCCGAGCTAAATCTCTGCTCACTAAAGGTCAGTAGGTCTCCCTGTCTTTCCCTCGCTCCCTCCCCCTCCTCTTTCCCTGCTTTCCCTCTGACTGTGAAAGATAGGCCCATATAAAGCACACCTTTTAGCTATGAATATGCTTAATAATTTAGTTGACTTTTAAGTGGTTTTATCGAGAGAAATAACCGGGTTGTAAGAGCGATAAAACGGGAAGCACGCCATTTAAATAAGCAAAGAAAGAAAACACCGACTTTCATCTGTTTTTGACTGTGTCGTCTTCATTAGTGTACATGTTGTTGTTGTTGTTGTTTAAAAATATATATAAATTATTTTACATATTTTATAAGACTAGACATTTTAATTGTTGAAGCTGCTGTCACTGTTTTTATTTCTGTGGGAATTATTGCGCAATATTATTATTAGTAATAGTAGTATTATAACTGTTTTTTTGTTTTTTAAATATGTGCTAACTTAATAACGAGACAGGACGCATAAAGCTCGTATTTAGGTATGATGAGGAAGAAGTAATTTTAAAATATATATATTTAATTGCTTTTTTCCCTCAAACTATGACAGGCCATCAATTTCGCCTGCATATCACCATAGAGGGAAAGGGATCCTGCTGAGAGAAACGCTTTATTAATGTTTATTTGCTTTCCCCCCCCTCTCAGATGCTTGTGGCCTCTCAGATGTGGCCCATGTGGAAAGTTTGCAGGAGAAGTCCCAGTGCGCCCTGGAGGAATATGTCCGGAGCCAGTATCCCAACCAGCCAACACGGTTTGGGAAGTTGTTACTCCGCTTGCCTTCCCTGCGCACAGTCTCTTCCTCGGTCATAGAACAATTATTTTTCGTCCGATTGGTAGGTAAAACCCCAATTGAAACTCTCATCAGGGATATGTTGCTTTCGGGGAGCAGTTTTAACTGGCCTTACATGTCAATTCAGTAAACCAAGAAGGAGACGAACAAACAAAAGGTGGGGTTGGGGGGCTGCGAGACTACAATGATTATAGCTGCTTTTGTGGAAGGAATAAAAAACCAACCGGCTGTTACACGGGGCTGGCTTTCATGAAGAAAGACACTGACGTAAATGACTGTGAATTCCCCCCCTACTCCAAAAAAAAAAAAAAAAAAAAAAAAGAAAAAAAAATTGAGACATCCACTGAACTTTCAAAATGGCAGATACAAGCTCCCAGTGTTCACGCAGAACAACCTGCTTCGATCCATTTTTTTTAATGAAAGAAGAAAACGAGAAAAAGGGAAAGGGATTTTTGTTGATCCTCATGAGGAAAATTTAAGTATTAAGTGCATTTAAAAATGATAATTTGAGTAAAAAGAAAAAACAAACTGGAGAAAGGGAAAAATACGAAACGTGAATTTTCTTTTCTCAAATGACTTGTCCTGTGTCCATGTATAGCTGTGTTTTGTACTTTCTTTGTTCCTCCTTTCTGGTTCCAAACCGGCCTATGTGATTTCTGTAGTACAGGTGGTGTTATTTTTTAAGACAATGATTTATTTTGAAAAGGTGAAATAATGTACAAAAAAAAATGTTCTAAAAAGAAGTAAAAACCACAGCAATAGGAGTATAGGCTTATAATCTAGGCTTAATGCTGCAAGCGCACTTACATTCATATAGGATGACCAATACCATCTGGAAAAAAAAGGGGTTTTTGGAGTTCATGTTCAACTTTATGACCCAGCGGAAACATTTGCTCTTTATTAATATGAAGTTACAGGGTCCACTTGTTTTCCACTACTGTTTTCTGAGTAAAGCCACATAAGCGCTCCTAAAATATGGATTTGTTAGTTTGACGCGTACACGATCCAAAAAAAATGATTTGGTGCATAGTCTTCCCCACTCATTTTACCTAATTTAAAAAAGGAAGAAAAAATAATTGGCGTAAGTTCCCCAATTTCTAAAGTAACTGACAGTGAAAATGTAAAAATAAAAAAAAAAGAATCCTACAAAGTTGTCTAGACCTGCTGTTATAAAAGTGTTCGAGACAGGTTTGCTCCAAATGCGTAATTTGTGCATTTAAGAGCGTTTGCAGTGGCTCAAACTGCACTGACTTGTTAAAAGAATATATATCGGAGAGGTCAAGGGTCACAAAAGTTTGAAGCCTAGCCAGAGTAGTGTTTAATAGCAGTATTATTAAAGCGTCCCTGAAATGTCACCCTTTATTCACTTCAAGCATTAAGTGCCTGACAAGCATGATGTGATTTCTTATCTAAACGTTGTTAAAGTAGGCCTGTAACATTTTGGGGAACACAATTAGATTTGAAACTTCAGTCGTGTATTTCACTTGAAAAACACTGATTAGAGGCAGTATTCTTGTAAATATAGGTCAATTCATTTCAACGAGTTTTTCATTTATACAAAGTATATGTGATTAAGAAAAATCTGTGGTTGCCATTTTTTTCTCGGTAATACAACGTCTTCAAATTGAGTGGCAGACTTAGCTAGTAGCACTGAAAGTTATGTTTTTAATGTATATACATATTACTACAAATGTTTTCTTTTTCATGTATATTTAGACTGTGAATGCATGGCCACAGGTCGCTAACCTATTTTACCTTTGATATATAAATGTAAATGTTTTCTCTCTCTTTTTATTTTCTTTTTTCTTTTCTTTTTTGACTGTATAGATATAATCTGTGCATTCAGTACACTAGCCCTTGTATTTAAAGAAACAAAAAAAGAAAAAAGAAAAAGAAACGATGTTCATTATTAGGCTACAGACTTAAACAGGGTGAGCAGGTTTGGAAAAGGAGTTGATATTTTAACTTTAGTGTCATTGCTCCTCTGGTCTTTGACAGGTGCCGTGGGGTGCATGAGCGTGTGTGCGCGCGCGCGTGGGTGTATGTGTGCGTGCGTGCGTGCGTGTGTGTATTTGGAAGCTAGCAATTTTGTCCTTGTTTTGAGGCTTTTCTTCAACACACACAAAACACCATGTTGTGGTTGAATTAAAAGGGATCACTGATTGAACACTGATCTTTGGCTGTTCGTAGCCAATTATGGACCAGAGAATGATACATGATTGTAATTATGAACAGTTTAAACTGACCCACGTTTTTATATAAATATATAAAAATATATGACTGCAGGGTATTGATAACGTATAGATACTTTTTTTATGATTATTATTATTATTATTATTAATTGCAAGTGATATATGTGAGTGTGTGTGAAAGTTTATAGTTGAACACAATTCTTGTTTGTTTGTGTTAGCTTATTGTAAACAAGCATTCTGCTGTAAATTTGTTCTTGGTATTAAATTATAATTTATGAATTTGAAAACACAAGCTTTTCATGTTTTTTTGCTTCCCATAAACGGCGTGTGAACTTGACTTGTCCATGTGTGTGCGTGTGTTTCCGTGGGTGTGGTGTGTGTGGTCGTTTTGGAGGGAGGGGGAGGGGGTGGAGGGGGGGGGGTGGGGTACTGGAGTCAATTTGCTGTGGCAGGATGTTGCCCTTTTGCCCTATGAAAGTGATTAATGAATTACAAAATAATTAATCAATCAGCCAACAGGCTTGTTCAACGCCTTCAGTTTTTCTCTACACCAAGGTTATGAATCTTTTTTTTTTCCTTTTTTTTTTTTGTATTAAAAAAACCCAAAACCTAAAATCGATCTGTAATTTCACTGTTGCAAATGGTGGATTGGACTAAACTGGATACAACGTAATAACGCATCCTGCCCAAACAATATAACATCTTCACTACAGTGCATCCCCTTCCCCTCCTCCCCCACGTACCCTCACCCCTATCCCCCTCCCTTACCCTATACCCCACCTTCCTCACACAGGACAGGGGACACAGGGTGGAGGAAATACCGAACTCAGCTTCCCCACCGCTTTATTTGCGAGATACAGTTTCACCTTTGGACGCTCACATAAATATTAATAAGCTGAATTCATATAGCACACATCATAAACAGCAACCAAATAATAACACTGAAAGAGGGAGAAAAAAAAGTCTGAATTATTCCCCTGAATTGCTTTCTATTTATATTACTGTGCGTCATTATTATTATTATTATTTTATTTCTTTATTTTTTCTTATTTATTATTACCAAACGCATAATAGTGATTAGACCTGTAATATATTTCTGGAGGCTGCTAAACATTTCGTGGTGCATTTTTACTTTTAATGTATATCCATGAAAGGAGTGTGATGGGTGTAAATGCCAGTTATTTCGACGCGTGTTATTGTGACGCTATAAACCTTTGGCCTTTCAGTAATTATTAGTAGTATTGGCTTATGGAGTAGAGAGTAAGGCCTGAAATAGAATTAGCCTTGTTGAAAAGAGGCTTAATCAGGATGTGCATACAAGCCAACTTTACCATGTTTTTTTTTTCTTTCTTTTTTTGTGCTGCTGTTGCTGCTGTTGTGTGTTAGTTTGCGCGCGTGCAGCATGTGTGTGGGTTTGTTGCTGCTGATAATGATGAAAATGATGATTATGATGTGATGCTGATGGTCTTTTATCCTCGGCGTCTCGCTGAAAGCCCTATTTATCTGTACAGTGATGCTTTCACTGCTTGTCCAGCCAAACTGTCTCTGAGGTATATCACACACTGAGGCCATGTGAGTCCATAGTGATAATTAAAGGTGAATATCACACTGCACAACCGCAGCCAGTGAGCTAATACGCAACACCATCAACGGGCCAAGGATTTACACCCATCACACACCTTTTTTTTTTTTTTTTTTTCTTTTTTGTGAATTCCATTTACTGTCTCCTCAAAGCTGAAAAAGTCTAAGATGATGTAGAGTCCTGAGGTTTGGAATGGTGGGATCACTGCCTTGACTTGGTTGATTTTAGTTGACAGACCGTGATGTATATGCTGGACTCAATAATTTGTACTTCTGCTCATTTATTAGCTTTGTACAAAGAACTAATGAGGTGGAACTCGCCGAAACGTCACTTTTATTTTACGCCTGCGTGACGTGACAACTTTTTGACACGCGACGTAGTATAGTAGGTCTTTTACCTTTTAAAAAAAAAAAAAAAAGAAGAAGAAGAAGAAGAAAAGAAAGAAATGATGCATGCTGCAGGAGGATGTTGCGGGTGGCTGATGCAAACGCACGAGCCTGCGTTTGTTGGGGTTCACACTGAAGCTGAGGACTTATTTAGGGCTCACGGATTATTAGTGCGGCTGTTTGTTTAATAAGGTAAAAGATATGGTTTACAGCCTATGCCTCTATCCCCTCTGTGTTTCTTTCACACACATACACACACATGTTCACACACACACGCACGCCCGCACAGTTAAGCGACAAATATGCACATTATTTGCACCTTGGCACTATCACTATGACAAATTAGCCCATACAGCAGGCGCTTTATTGCATATATAGGCTCAGGCAGCACAGCTCATTTACAACGGATCCTATAAGTCAAACGTTTAGCAGCGTGGGACACCTGTTCCTGATGTTACACTGGCTTCAAATTATTATTATTATTATTATTATTATTACTATTATTATTATTATTATTATTATTATTATTATTATTATTATTATTAT
>JAQQZY010000024.1:14838604-14873173 GCA_030068375.1 Ostorhinchus rueppellii | reverse complement strand
ATTATTATTATTATTATTATTATTATTATTATTATTATTATTATTATTATTATTATTATTATTATTATTATTGCATTTTCTTTCATAGCTTCTTGACCATATAATTGAAATAAAGCGCAAATTAACCCTCCATGTGTTTCCTTTCATTGATTTATTTCTCCATTTTTTGTGTCACTCCTTCTTTTATGTTGATTTTTATTTCTTACAAAACATTCTGTCACCTTGTTTTGTCATTAAAATAAATTGCTTTCCAGTTCTACTTAGTCCACAAAGCTTCCTGCATCCTGCCCATAAAATGTAAGAAAATTGTGCCATCTACCCGCTACCCACGGAACTGTAGCTTCCCCCAAGACCTCGGAGACCTCAGCTCACTTTAACACAAAGGGAAAAAGCGACCAGCCGCTGCACACGCAGGCGCCTCCTCGCACGTCCACGACAGCAGCTGCCGACTGCTATTAGGCTGTAACTTTACATGTAATGTGTGTTTTAAGCACCTGTCGTCCACTGTGTATCCCACTTGCGTGTGTGTGTGCAAGTATACGGCCAGTGGGCACCTCTGCCTTGAAGAGTACAAATGTTGATCTGGTAGTTCCGAGCAGGATGAATGGAAAAGTAATGCATCTGAAAAGCTTGTAAAAAAAAATGTAACAACAAGAGATAAATGAGGATTTTCTTTTTCTTCTCTAAACTGTTTGTCTCAGTCTGCGCAACACGCGTGACCCCATGGCTGGAGTTTATTACGCAGACTGGAAAATATTATCATGTTGTTGACAACTTCACTTGACAACATCACTGATGTGCACGTCCCCAGATATAAAACGATATTAATGTTTACAAGTTAGTGTTAAGAGGAGAAATATTTGAAGGGTTCGCGTGGATTCAACCTCCAGAGTTCACGCAGAGTCATAAAGATTAGTCTGCGCCCATATATGAACACCAGGCCTTTATTATTATTACTATTCCTATTATTTTTTATTAGTTTTGTGCTTTTAAACGACGCATTTTTCTTTTAAGAGGTTTGCGTTTGTGGCAAGAAATTGAGAACAAAATTTGCAGAAAGGAGGGTCAATCAACATCCACATGGCAAAGTTCATCTGAAAAGAGGAAGAAAAAAAAGAAGAAAGAAAAACAGTGCCAGACTTTCAAAGGGGGCGCAGCGCTTTGTGGCGATATAAATAGGGAAAGATAAAGACAACTGCAGCTGATGTAGACCAAGAGTGTGAATATACCCCATGTTGAATTTACCCCTCCTCATTTTGAGAGGGCTATTTCAGTTTTCTTTTAACCAAACGCGCTAACACCAGGCTATCTCAATGTGCCAGTGGAGCAGCCAACATTTCCTATCATACTTTTTGGATATTGCATGCCAAATAAATAGAATCGCAACTTCCTATTTGGCCCGAGTGAGTAAACATGACTGGTGCTTTGCAGTGTATCTTATTTTTATTTATTTTGATGAAAATGTATTTATAGCCACGAGAGGACTTAACTTTAGAGAAACGGGCCAGTGCGCTGAAACCAAATCATGTTGTGCCCAGTGTTTTCAGAGACACCTTTTTGAGAGCGCGCGGTTTGATTTGTGTTAATATACACGATCACACACTGTGGGGAGAACCAAGACCAACAGAGAGAGAGAGAGAAAGAGAGAAAGAGAGAGAGAGAGAGAGAGAGAGAGAGCCAAAGGGATGGTTTGAACAGACCGCAAACACTCTTCTCCCAAAACCCTAACGCATTATTTCATCGGGACTACTTCATAGGTATTAATCCATATGGGCCTACGTCTCCTATCGATTTGTTACTGGGGGTACATGGGTACTTTATTAAGATCCACCATTAGGTGCACCGCAGTGGTTGTCAGTCTTCCAGGGGTCGCCGTATTAATGTTACACACGTCACTCTGAAGTGGATCAGGACTACACCTCAGCTTTTACGCACGCATTAACTTAGAGTTTACGTGCGTGTTTTGGAGGCCCTTATGCACGTGCGTCTGCGTGTATATGCATATGTGTGTGTGTGTGTGTGTGTTAACCACCACTGTCTGATTAAGTGAATGTAATTGACAGTGTCAGTTGTTGCAGGATTGTTTATTTCAATCTTTCCCACGCACTGCTCATATATCCACGTCTCGTATGCCCTGTGCGTGATGATGATAATAAGGCTGATGATGATGATGGTGGTGGTGGTTGAATCAGTGGTGATGGGAATATTGAAGACACTGTATATCATCTCATTCCGACGTAAAATGCGCCATAAATTGCTCAAATAAGAGCTAAATGTTTAATCAATTTTGCATAAATTAAACGGGCAGGCCTGCCACGATCTCGCCCGTGTCCTTCCACGCAGAGTTCAGGCTTCAGCCGCCGGTGATGGGGATGTTTTCTATTTTCTTTCCTGGAAATGCGCTTTCTACTGTAAAGCACGCGTGTAGCCCATCTATCCGCGCGCGCACGCGTGTACGTGTGTGTGTACGCGTGTGGGTGTGTGTCCATACATATGTGTGTATGTGTATGTGTGTGTGTGTGCCGAAACTTCAAACACCCACTTGGCAAAGCTTCCTCAAACTGTGAAATTAATTTGGCGTAATTCTGGTCGATGCTGGTGGTAGACTGAATGTGCTTTAACAATAAAACTCACACCCTGAGCGTTATTCTCTCGTTTAATCTTCATCATTATCACAATCACCGTCATCATCACCGTTATCATCATCATTTCCACCAACAACACAAACACCAACATAAATAGGCGATTCTACAGGTGAAAAAAGGGATGGAATTAATTGCAATATTTCTCCAAAATATACAAAAAAAAAAAAAAGTTTCACTCGGAATGTAGGCAGCTCTTATGGCATTTTTCAGTTTATTCCAAAAAGTTAAGGTGGCATCATTAGAGTTGGTTCCAACAAGAAAGACTATAGTGAACTTCTACTTTTTTTTCTTTTGTATGTTGGTCCGATTCTGATACAGACAAAGACACAAACAGAGTCCGGGTAAATGGCACTGAGGATGCGCCTGACTTTTCTGCAGAACAGGGAACTCCGAGCGAACAGCGGACATGTGAGAAAACAGAAAAATAAAAACAGCTCCTCACGGTTCCAGTAAAGCTTCACTGCTTTATGACTGTGGCTTCATCTGACTCAACCTTCAGGCCTAAATGTGTGTGAAACCTCCTCCTAGGACGGAAAACACATTTATTCCAATGAGTTCCACAGATATTTAAAATGATCTTTTTTTATTATTATTATTTTTTAAAATTTTACTTTGATGACACAACAATAAGTAAAAAAAAAAAAAAAAAGAAATTAAAAGTGTGGGAACTTTTTTCCTCTTTTGCTTTTAATCTCCAGACTTCTTCTTTCTCAGACCTTTTTCATGTCAAGAACATCCCACGCAGACACGCGTTACAGCTCCTGGATTCCCACTTGATCAGATTCTGTCACAGGTACCCATATTTGACATTTCATATGTCTTGATGGGATTTTGTACACACTGTCCACGCTGCACACACCCCACCCGAGAAGCTGAACCAGGATCAGAATCACCAATTTAATGCGTCCTGCAAAATGTGCAACTGCAAACCCACGATGACCCACGAGAGAGAAATTAAATTATTTCTCTAATTTCTTTGATTTCTTGGGGGCCCCCCCCTGTTTATCTCTCTGGTTGACCCACGAACCCACGGGACCCCAGTTTGGGCCCAGTTTATATGTTTGACTGTGATAATTTTGGTGAATTAGATTAAAGTGAAATGACAGTACTGCTCAAGTTGCTGAAGACGCACCCCCCTACACACACACACACACACCTCCACCCTCTTACCCCCCCCACTCCTCCTCCTCCTTTCCCTTCCTCTCCCTCCGTGCTGACCCCCGCAGGGCCCGGGACCCGCTTCGGGACCCCCTGCACTAATGAACAGCGATAACACGTATAGCTGGTGTCCGCCAAAAGACAGCAGTATGCAGGCTGTTGTCATAGCTGGCGATGCACACAGAAATCGGTCAACCCTATGAGAGGACAAATCTTCACGGAGGGTCTCTTCAGGAAAAAAAAAAAAAAAAAAGAGTGGAGGAATATCAGGCTGCAACAGGGAGATGGCGCTATTCTGCACATTTAACCTCCGCTGTGCTCCGGTGCTCCGACTCTGTTTTATATTATATCTTAAATATATAAATGTTTTCTCCTTTTTTTCCTGCACATAAGCTCCATTTAATTTCTAAAAAAAATATACATATTAAATAAGTATTTTCTAAGCAGAAGTTGATTTCTAATTAAAATGTCACCAGTTTAATTCCCCTCCACCGACACCTTTACTACAAACGCTTCACGTCCTCTTTTAATAGAGCCTGAAAGTATTTATCTGTGTACAAATAAATACATAATAAGCGCAAAACAAATAAAAATAGGATCGAAGTTGTCCCTAAAGCTCAGTGTTGTTGAAGTTTATGCGCTGGAGCCTTCAGTAAAGTTCAACACCCACACATGCAGCTCCACAGCCGACAACATCGGTGCTTATTTCGATCCCATTCATTTGCAGTTTTATGTCAAATATTTCCAAACACATCCGATCTGTCACATCAGGCTGTTGCTCAACTATCGAAATATTTTTTACACACTTCATGTACAACATTTGGAAAGAATATTTAACAGTACGATCGAAAAATGTCATGTTTTCCATAAGGGGTTACATGTTTTCTTTTTTTTTTTTTTTTTTACTGAACGCAGCTCAAAACATAGATTTAACTTCACTTTTATGTAGTTGCTTTATTTATCTGCGTTGCTGTATTTGGTTCATTTATTTCATTATTTATAGTTTCTGTGACCTGATGAAAACACAGCTGGCCTCTCAGCAACGAATATTCACTGATATAACCCACTGTCAAATCCGTTTAATATTATTTATTCCTAATTCTGGTGAGAATAATTTTTCTATAATAATAAAAAAAAAGGTTCCATGATGTAAAATCAGTTTTAATTCGCTTCTTACTGCAGGATTTCCTCCTCTGTTAACCTTAAAACTTGCAAAAAGAGTAAATATTATGTTTGTATTTTTTGTTTTAGTTTCTATTTTTTAAAATAATTTTATGACTGAAAATAATCTTTTTTTTTTTTTTTTTAAATAATAATTGAAAAAAAAAGAGCTTAATTAAGTGCTGTGATAACGAACTGTAGTCTATGTGAACATCTGACCTGGATGATGTTGAAACGAACCTCTCCTTCAGGCTTCATATATTCAGTAAAAAACGGATTTAATAATAATTAACTGTACTATGTGTAATTAGACACACACTCACACACACTCACACACACTTTCTCTCTCTCACACACACACATGCTGTTGCAATTAAACCACAGCTATTACGCATTTTCCAATACATGCCTACTTTTAAAATGAGTTTAATCACTTTCATTTCCTATTTTAAATCCTTTCTGTTTTGGGAAATAACTTTTACACAGAAGGTGAGTATATGAAGGATTAAACTGGAGACATTTCATGATGCTCACATGTTGTGGACTGATCAAACTCCCTGCAGCCTTGGCCAATCCTCTGAACTTTACAACTATATGTAAACAAGTTGTCAGTTTGGGAATAATCTTCTTTACTTTTTATTGGAATGAAAATTCAATCTCCCAAGCTTAGATTAGGCAGACGAGTTTTTTTTTCTCTTCTTCTTCTTCTTTTTTTCGTTCCTTGTCATTGGCGGGGCTGGACTTTGGTGGACAATAATGCGGCAATTGTTGATGCTTTGTGACCCATAAAATTTGAGGGTGGCTATTCTGGCTTTGGTATGTAATTATGCAAAACACTTTGCATAAAGACTTGCCATCCGATCTAATGATAGAGCCTGCAGTCTCATTTCCAGAGAGGGAGGCACCAGCAAAACCCTGCACTCCGACTGACGGAGGAAAAGCTGCCATAATAAAACCAAGACAAACTGCACATAAGAATACATGCTATTGTTCAGGTAATTTTGTTGTGGTGTGGATATTTATAATCTAACAAAATTGGAAGGTGTATTTAAATTGAACTACTCGCAGTACGTATGTGTTTTGGAAGATGTTTGAACCATGTTATCACGTAATGATGCAAATTTAGACGTTAGAAACAACATCACATTTTCAGGGAGATGTCATTTTAAAAGGGAAAAATGTGGTTTTAACTGTGAAATGAAAAAGAAAATAAGATATGAGGCAAGTCAAAGCTTTATTTTTGTGTCTTTGCTGAGGAGCAGATAAACCAGAGGACACAGTTCAGGTTCATGTTTGGTTTTAAGGAAACATATTTCGTGGATCACACTGGGTTTCTTGACTCCATGGCTTTGTAAAGAATATAAATCCAAAGCAGGCTACTGTGGTAATATTTAGTTTAGCACAAATGAGATGGTGGGAAAATTTGTGCCATAAATTTGAAAGGGAAAAAGGAACATATCCTGTATGTGTTCCATATGTTTATTTTATTTATTTATTTATTTATTTATTTTGGTCAGAATTTCCTGGATATTTATTAAAAGACTGCAGGCTGCATGCCTTTGAGGTGTGCACTATATGGGATATTCTGTGTGTATGCACATAATAAACACTTGTGCTGCCTGACAGAGGTGTGAATCTGAGAGCTTTTCTACCAAATGAAGTGCCAGCAGAGAGAGAAATAAAGAGATCTGCAGCTGTCAGGGGTCAGTCAGGCAGAGATTGCTTCTAGAGATCTTTTGAAAAAATCACACGTTTGAAGGCTTAGTGCTTTGCTGTCTTCGCATTTCAAGCTCAGATCAGTGGAATCAGGGGAGAAAAAAAAAAAAAAAGAACATGGGTTGAAGAATTCTGATGTTGGGATGGCCACAGGACGAACGCTTTTTTGGAAGCCTTTTACCTGATCCTTTAGAGGAAGGAGGAGAGCCCAAGTTTTTGTTCTTACATTAAACACGTATCATACAATTAAAGCAACAGTGCCTCTAATGTCTGTGTGTGCAGAGGAAATGTAATGTACCAAACCTGCTCTCCACTTCCCTCTAATTTGCTCTGTGTGCGTGTTATTTGTAGAAAGAAGAAGTGAAGCAAAACAAATCTGAAGTGTTTCATGACTCTCTCTCATGGATATCCTCAGTTTATTTCAGTTGAGGAACCTTTATAGTTAAAACGTGGAACCCCCTTTCCAGTGTAAAACACTTCTGAATAACTTTGGCACTGTTTAGGCAACAGAAAACAGAAATATGGAATTCAATTACAACTGTTTTACATTTTTATCAGGGTTTAACTCACAAATTTTAACATCATGCTGCTGTTGTAAAAGCAACTTTTGATCATTTTCTGATGCCTGAGCCAAACACAATGTGTAACTGATGCTTTTTTTTATATTTACTGGTGATCACTTGCTGGTTTTATGTCTCTGTGGAACGATCAGACATTTTATTTCGCTGTGTTTTCAGATGATCTCAAGAATTGTGAGGAAGCATTAACATCACATCATGCAGATTAAAGGAAAAGTGGTTACACATATTTAAATTGTATATATTTTATAGCTTTTTTTTTTTTTGCTGAGGCTAATGTTTGGAAGCTACATGTATTATATTAGAATAAAGTACATGAAAAGGATGTTCATTTTAACTCTAAAGCAGCAGCAGAAGCATATATTTCCACAAAGGTGCTGTGCACACAGCCTCCTCTCACACACACGGTGTCAGAGCAGAGTCTGCTGCAAAGCTAAACCCCAGCAGGCACTTGGAGTCAATTTTACCAAGGTGTCCGGACGAAGTGTTTCAACCAATCACAGCTCAGGACACAAACCCAACAGCATGTGTCTCCTTTGCATTTACATTTCTTAAATACTTTTTGAGGCTGCAGGGAAACACAGAACCTGACTTTAACTGGGGATTTTGCTTGTGAAAGCACGTTTTTTACACAACTCTTATCAGTTTTTTTTTTCCAACTAGTTTCACATCAATAAAGTGACAAACATACATGACAACTCTGTCTTCAAACACATAACAATCCATTCCTGATATTACAGCTGACATTGCAGATAATTCTAAAAAAAACAAAAACAAAAATCACCTTATTTGACATGTTCTTAAACGGTGGAATAAAGAAAATGTGTTAAAGAGGTGAACTAAAAAGAAACTATAATAGTAAAACAGAGACGTAGCACAGGTCAAATGAGTACTTTATGACTGTTTATGTGATTAATAATCTTCCATGCCTTTCAGAAACGAGAATGGAAATAAAAGCTGTTCTTCAAAACGCTTTTAACTCCAACACTTCAGGTTTTCAATCACCAGTGAGATCTGGAGAAACATATCCTTCTTAATGTGAACCCTAACTTCTGAGTGTGTTTTGTGTGCCATGTGATTTCTTTTGCCTGCTTCCTGCTAGGGAGGCAAAATATGCAAATCCCATCAGATTTATAACACTCTGTGCCTTTCAGCGTTCGTGTGCTTCTGCTGTGGTGTATTATTATTTTCAAGGGTTCTCAGCAGGACATAAAAGGATCATAAGTTATTCTTCCACCTGACAAAAATATTTTATTCTTGCTCTGTTTCAAAGATGGACCCAAGTAAAAGTGATAATGACGTGATTTATTACCATCTGAATAGATGACGGCAGGCTGATTGCTTTCGACAGAGTTTCATGCAATGCTGCATATGAAACAAAATATAAATTGACAGGGAATGCTTTGGATGAAGTAAAAATTCTTTGATGTGACAGAATCATGTGCTCATTAAATCATCCGCAAAACAGGTAATACAAACATTTTCATTCAGACGACCACAAAGGAAACCACTGGTCTTCATTCATCTGAAACTTGAAATGAGAGCTGAAAAGCCCTTTGGCCAACTCTCAAACTTTTGTTTTTGCTGTTATTAATATTCTTCAAGCTTGTTTTTTTTGACTAAAAGTTTGTCCCTTTAATTAATTACTTTTGTCAGAATTCAAACATTGAGTTATTTCATGAAGTCGTGGATTTATGTGACTTAAAGGTTTTTTTTTACTACCTGAGCTGACGTGGAATGTTAAAAAAAACAAAAAACAAAAAAAACTTATCTTTGTCAGGGTTTTATTTTAGCCTGCACTGAGATCCAGTGTCTTCAACTGAAAGACCTCTGATAGGCCTGGTGTTAAAGAGCTCTGATCTGGGCCATGACAGCTTAGTCCAATCAGCCTGTTCAACATGCTGGTTTGACTGTCACTTTCAATTTTCACATGACCCCTTGGTCCTAGAATGGGGAATAAGTGGCAGAAAGTAGGACTGAAAGCTCATATTATTGGTCTGACAGCTTCACTCATCTGAAAGTAATGCAAAATGCAGTTTGTATTTATACCCTGACCTTATGCTCGAACAGGGAATCTACTGTATCTACATAGTAGATGCTGAGGCAAAGGCCAAACTGGATTCCTCCACTATAATTTGTCAAAAAGGAATATAATTTCCAGACAAATGATTTCAGCAGATGCAACTAAAAGAACAAGGGAGTTCGAGCACAGGAGGACAAACCCACTTCAGTTGCTTTACAACAAAGAGTTGTGTAGACAAAACAACACATGGAGTATTTTAAGCTGCCAAATTATTTAATTTCATTCAAGTGACCAGCAGGGACATATGCAACATATGGCTTTTTACATCTAGCATTTTGGAAACAAAAACATGAAAAACATACAACTTCTGTCGTTACATGTGCACAGGTAATGATATTCTCAGTATTCGTCCTGAAATGTTTTATTGGAGCCGTATTTATGCTCATGTAGGTCATAAAAGAAGAGCGCTATCAGTGGAGCTGGATGTGGTCATTATCAGACATGGTGCTAGACAGGAGGGAGGGGTTCATTGTTCGCTGTGTGCTGCCTGCCCAATGACTGAATAAGGTGTGTTCATTGTTCATTCTCTCTGTGTGAAAGCCACAGGCTCCAATTTTTTCCCCCCGGTGTTGTTACTGTGTTCAACTACGGCGTCGCCTATAATGTGCTGAATATGAAATGCTGTCATTTGTTTAAAAAAAAAAAGAAGAAGAAGAAGAAAATAAAGGACAAATTTGAGACGACTTCATTACTGAATTGAGTGAAACCTTCAAAATATTTTGTCATTTTCCAAAAAGGCTGTAAATGAATGAGGACGTCTGGTTTAACAAGATGTTTTCTCATCAAAATAAGGGCAGGAGGTGATTAAATATATTCCAGGATGATATTAAAGTTGCACTAATCCATAAAATCCATAACATTTTCAAGTGCAGAAAATGTTGTTTGATCGTGTATGGTTCTTTGTTTGATTCTATGTGCTTGAAATAAAAGTACACTACTACTACTACTACTACTACTAAAATACACTATTCATGCATTTACTCAGCCCTATGTGTGACTGAGTAGCAGCCACTTCTCACGTATTCGTCATAACTCCTGCTGTAAACATGAAGAGTTGGAGTTCTTTTTTTTTTATAATCCACACTTCTTGTCCCCTGCCTGCCCTCCTAATCCCTTGGCATGTGTTGGTGACATCACATGGCTGCTGGCTCCAAGTTCTCGTCCCCCTGCAACTGTCATTAACTCTGTGAACAAATGAATAATGACTGGGAGACTCGCTGGCTCCCACCACTGACCTTGGGTATTATTAGAGTGACCTCTCTTTGGCTTGACCAAAAACCTTTTTGATATCATTGCTGGAAGTACACTAGGAATGATGGCCTGTCTGCTGGCGGGGGGAAAGCCGAGCATTACACATGGGAGGAATGATGCCGTCGGAACCACCAGTGTCGTGTAAACCTATACTTTACTCCTACCGCTGCTTCATGAATACTTAATTAGAGAGCAGAGCCTGAAATACCCCACTCACAAGTTGCCTGACCTCTCTTTACCAACAATGCACAATATTTGGGTTGAGCTCGGTGACATGGTCAGATGACATGTTCCAGTGTAAACGGGAGCTGTTTGTGAATGTTGATATCATCTGTGCATGGACAAGAGGGGATCAGGCAGGTGTGGCTGTGGGAGGAAACATCTCCATATGTCAGAGGGATGATCTCCATAAGAACAGGCAGGAAAGCACATGCTGATAGTGCTCAGAAGCTGCACATGCATGACGGTGATTTACCGTGGGGGGAAAGTAACAGATTACATGTGCTCAAGGACTGTACTTGAGATTGTTTGCAAGTAGCTGCTTCATAGTTTTGCTCCACTTTTTCTCCCCCTGCCTCCTCTACATGAAACCTTCCATTTATATTAATAACTGCAACACTCTCAGTGGAATTATTTCAACTAATGGGGTTTTACTTGTGCTCATATGGAGTCACGGAAAAAAATATTAGACCACCTCTTGTGTTTTCTTCAATTTCTTGTTCATTTGAATGCCTGGTACAAATAAAGGTACATTTGTTTGGACAAATATAATGATAATAATAAAAAATAGCTCATAATAGTTTAATTTCAGAGCTGATATATATCCATTTTACATGTTTTCTTGATAAAAAACAAAATCACTTCAGTTCTTACATCATATCTATGGCATTGTACTGATAAAAATAGTGCTTTTAGATATTCCATGTTTTCTTTTCTGTCTGTTTTAGTCACATGATACACACAGGAGTTAGGACTTGATTGCATAACCATTGTTTTGGGGGATTTTTATGGTCTAATATTTTTTTTTCCATGACAGTATAATACCTATGCACTGACTTTGAATGCATGATTTTTACTTTTAACAAATATTATTACATTTTATACAAAGAAGACATCTGAGTATGATTTCCACTACTGGTAAGTTGCTAAAAAGTTTCACAGTGGGAAAGACAGGTAATGAAAGATGTCAGTTTTAATTTCCATAATGCATTTTACCAACCCATAGGTGGATGGTTTATTTCAAGTTTGCATAAAAACAGTTAAATTTAGTAAATGAGTGAGAATGAGCCTCTTGGCCTGAAGGAAAAATCATCTACTTGATGTGTATTTACAGTTTTTTTCTCAGTGTCTTTTGCACATTCTTCAAATTAAAACATTTCCACAGCACCGTGAAACCTTCATACCACAGAGCGGCTTCAAATTATAATTTTTTTTTAAAACAAACTGCAAATATTTTACCATTCTAAGTGTAAAAAAAAAAAAAAAGGAAAGGGGGGAGTCCAACTGCCTACAATGTTCCAGTTAATTATCAGTTAAATATCATCATGTTGTTTCACAGGTGAGTGGTTTTTTCATCAAAAACATGAATGAATTCTTTCGCCTCGGAGTCTTTTGGATCATCAGAATTTTATAAGTTTATATGGATATCAATACTGTACTGTAGATTTAGCCTGGGAGGTGAAACCTGAACTTCTTTAACGAATAGGAGTTCATCACATCTTACATCGAGTATGGATTTTACCAAACATATTTATAGAGTCCAACCACAACACTGACTTTTCTATATCGATGTATTTTTGTATGATACTGTGCTTGTTTGAGCTTTCTGTATTTTATTGTGGTGCTTCACATAAATAAAAAAATCCAGTGACAATGCCCATGTAAATGTGAAACCTTGAACCGTTGAACTGCTGGAATGCATTCAGTTTGTTGCACAATGGGATCCAGTTGGCAATGACAAAATAAGACTGAAATGATATACATTCCTACAACTGAAAAATAAATAAACAAATAAATAAATAAAACAGCTAAACATTTTGTCAACAAGGAACTTTTTATTTTGATGCATGGGTTTAATACTTTGGGTGAATTATAGGTCAACTATGTTATATGAGATGTTGTATTGCACATCTTATAACCGATTAGATGTTTTGACAAATGCTTTGAAAAGTGAGCAAAACTGTAATTACAAACAGCAGAAAGAGCCAACAGGAAATAAGAAATGTATTTTTAAGTCACAATATAAATGGAAGTCTGAATGGGCTGAGTTTCTGATCTCTAATTGACCACCGAGGTCAGTAAATGAATGAATAAATGGATGAAACGTTGCTGTCAGGGTGTCAGTCTGAGCCTCAGTAATGGGAGAGTCCGTCCTGCATGAACAATGACAGAGATGTATAGAAGCTGGAGCTATTTAGGGCGCGCGCACACCGAATAAATACCTGAGATGAAAGGTAGACACAGACCCGCTGATGTAATCAGTGCTGCCACATCGAGGGCTCTCCATCATTACAATCTGTAGATTGCAATAAAAGTTCCCCGAATTGCACCGAGCAACCCAATCTAAACCAATAGACAATCACAGCCTCTGATCTCAGTCCCAATCGAGGCATATCCCAGCTGAATGTCTCACAAATTAGACCCACTCGGTGTGTTCGTGATCCCCACAGACACGCTGAGCAGGTGCTTTCCCTCACACACACACACACATATATGCATGCACACGCACGCGCACGCACACATGCACAGATCGATAAGGTTCACGTAAAGGTTTGGAACTCACAACACTTTAAATTGGTGCACTTTGCATAAAAGGGATAAATTAAATCGTTATTAAAGAGTAATTATTAGTGGATTATTGGACCTGGTTAAGTCACATGGGCTCGACAGAAGCGCAAGGGAAGGTGGGAAACATCCGACTGTATAGTGATGGTCTGTGACATAACTGAGGCTGTCCAACACGCGCGTGTGTGTGTGACCAAATACAACGAGAAATGAAAATAAATAAATAAAATGATAAATATGCGCCGGAAAAAAAAAAATTCAGGTGACACAAACTTACTCTGACACCATAACCTATATTTTGAAATTGCAAATATTATTTTTTTGCGACGCATTAATGGAAAATTAAATACATTTACACGACATTCACTATATATTCTCCAATTTAATTCCACGTAGTAAAAGTGTAAAATCCGGAGGGGATTAGAAATGTAACTTTGTTCACGTGGTTCCCGCTTAAAATTTGTTTTACAGGTGTATTAGCGTCATATAGAAACATTTTATTTTTAACCATCATTATTGTTATCGTTACTGTATTATTATTTATTTTTAATCGTTTTAATTATATTGAGAATGCTGCAGCAAATACTAAATAATGCGCAAATAGTGCACAATTTCATCGGAGCGGAAATTTATTATAGGCCTAATAATAATAATAATAATAATAATAATAATAATAATAATAATAATAATAATAATAATTTTGAGCAGCGCAGTGACATGAGCCTTTTTAGGAGTGTATTTGTATGTGGTGCAACAGCAGGGAAAGCTGAAATAATTCCCAGAGCAGAGACATTTCCTCAGGCGGATTCCTCTGAGCCAGATCCTTTTCTCATTTCTTTTCTCCGCCTGGAAATGACTGGTGAAACACAGCGGACTTGGAAGCAGAAAAGAGCAGGTTTAATGTCCGCCCAGCACCTGTCATGACTTGGATGTTGTTGACGAGCGCAACGTCGACGGCGACGTGCGCAAAGAAAGGAAGGTAGGACACACACACACCAAAAAAAAAAAAAAAAAAACCAAAAACAAAAATACTATAAGGATGTGAAGGAGTGGGCATAAATCTGTATGGATGTGACCTTTCATACAAAGTTTAAATACGCTGGGCAAAGACCATCTGACCAAGGTGGCCAAGATGATAGAAATCATCATCAGAGTGGTAATTACAGTATAGTTTATGGCTGGCTGCCTTTGCCAAAAACAGTAATTGGACCACATCTCCTCTTTTAACCAGAGAAAACGTTCGGCTTGGAGGATGGAAGCAGTTGTGAAAGCAATGATGGATACTATTGTCCAAAATTTGACCCTCTATTAACATCTCTTGGCAGCATCTGGATCCTGTCACCATGGAAGAGGACAAAAGTCATTTTCTCAACATACCAAATCCCCTCTTTTTAAATGCCACCCACCCCCCAATAGATGGGTGGAGGCCAGCCCAGAAGCCCCATCTTTTCCTTTATCACTCACCACATTACCACCTCTCCATCCTCCCCTTTGTTTTGCAGGTGTCTCCAATTACCTGCTAATTTGACTCTAATCTTGGCACAATACTTAATAAACATGTTTATCCTCCCTAAAAGCAAAGTCGCTGAAAAAAAAAAAAAATCAGAGCAGGAGCGAAACACATTCTTGTTTGCATTCCCGTTAAACAACGTGCAGATTTATTAATTTTGGTGCAAAAGTACTGCAACCCAAGAGAGATTCGAGGAGTGTCTCTTGGTGATAGATGCAGGTTGTTGGGTGGCATTTCATTATGAATTTCTTGGTGAAAGATGAGTGCCAAGGACCAGTCAGTTCAACCCAGACACCAGGAGCGAAAGAGTGTTGCTAAGAGACAGAGATGCTGCACAACTTCCATCAGGAGCTTGACTCTGACCTTATGCAAATTAGCTTCTACCAAATCTTTTGTGTGAAAGCAACTACGGTGTCACTAATACCTGGCCCAAAAAAAAAAAAAAGCTTTAATATCTAGATTCTTCACAGAATGCAAAATGCTCTTTGGAAAGAGAAAAAAAAAGAAGCAAAACAGTACAACAAACCCAGACCCAACACAAATGCCAGGGTTTTAATTGAAATAAAGGAATGATTGAATATCTAAATGAAGTGTACCAATTAAGACCGAGGATTGCTGCTTGAAAACTTTAATTACATTTTTAGTCTATTAAATTACAGTTTTTGTGTGCTACAAACAATAGAGGGAGAATTTAAGTGATATTAAGGAGGTGATATATTTACCAAATCACCCTACACATCTCAAATGTAACGCAGTGTTTCTTTGAACACATTAAATATACTGTGACATGATAAAATACACTTGATAAACCATAAGCATGACATTTTAGAGGAGACGTCTACCAGCAACATGGATTATTCACATGTGAGACATCAACACCGAGCAGGCTTTTTTGACCTGTGTGTCATTTAACACAAGAATGATAATGATGGTTGGAGGGGCAGGGGGAGGTTAGATGGCTGGAGAGGGCACAGGGGTTGCGACCTGTGCAGAGGGCTGTATCAGGTTGTAGCAGGTTATCTGAAGTGGACGCTGATAATGGCCTTTTAGACTTGCCAGGTTTGATCCTTTCACCACAGACGAAGGAGAGTTAATCAATAGTCTGAGTGGATCAGTGATATGAGGTTACTGTATGAGCAACTAGTAAAGCAGCCCAACGGCATCAACACACCGCTTAATTGGCCGGACATTTGACGGGGTCAGCCTGAGACGCACAAAAGATCCAGTTATCAATAGGAAAATGTTATGAGCGCGGTGTCATGAGGCGCTAAAAATCAAATCAGCTGCATATTGATTGTACATTATGTTATTGGCTTTTTATGCAAAAGAAAGAAGAAGAAGAAAAAAAAAACATCTGGATGTTTAGAAATTATGATCACAGCGAGCCCTTCACAGATTAACTGGGTGGTGCAATAAACACAACTTCAAGGCTGCAGCATAAAATAGCCATTTTAATCAAAGCTAAGGGAATATAGATCATTTTCCTCCCGTGGTTCTTCACACTATGCAAAGAGAAAAAGGAGGAAGAGGAAAAAGAGAACAAACAGAGAGAGAGAGGGAGGAAGAGAGAGCGGGAGCAACACACTCCGGTGTTCAAAGCCAACCTTGTCAATAGTACTCACAGTAGGCTAGGGGAGTGTAATAGCACTTCCCTGATTCTACATTGATATCATATAATCCAGTGTGCCCTGTTTCAGTATCATATTTATCTAACCTGCTGGGGGACAGGCTAAGGGGGACAGTGTCCCTGCTGCTAGGAGCAGACACATTACACACTGCCTCGTGTATTCTTATTGATTACTCCCACCCCACAGCCCAGGGACCATAATTTAACTCAGCAGGCTCTACAGTTAATACTGGAATTCAAACATTCCATCTACACTTCAAGAGACAAAAACAATTGACACTTTAAAAATGTGCAGGGCCTCTCTAAATGGGATCTGAAGGGAATGGATCTCCATTTTCTGCTCTGAGCTTTTTTTTCCTCTTCACCTACTTCAGTCTCCTGCCTGCAGTTACTGCATTGTTTCTGAAAACAACAGTGGACAAAGTACTTTAAAGAATTACAATTATATAACAAGTGCAAGGACATGACAGGGGTTGTACATTTTGTCGTTTCAGCACATTCCCTTGGTAAAATATAGAAGGTAAAACCTGACAGCCAGAGAAAGTTTAGGTATTTCACAAACAATTTCATTTAAAAGAAGGAAAAGGCTGACGAAGAGGTTGAAAAATGCAGCCGAGGTGGTTTGCTCAAGAGCACATGGGCAGCAGAACAGGCCCGTGTGCACTAAAGTTTGAAATGATCATAAGTGAATGTGACAAATACAGTATGTCCTGCTGGAACATTTTTGTGGAAATGTTGCTTTCATCTGGTTTGTTTACCGTAAATGTTGTCAGAGGGGAAGCGGATTAAGTCATTATTAAAACTTAAACAATCCTGGTGATCTGTCAGCTCAAGATGACGGAGTCAGTCAGAGTGGCATCATAAAGCCCAGTTAAGAGAGCGAACAGCAGGGAACGTTCAAACAAGAAATTAAGTCGGTCAGTCAGAGTGGAAAGAGGAAGGGAGGGGAAATCTGGACTTAACTGTGACAGAAATGATCACCAAAGCCTTTTCCTGATCACGTTCTATGATTATTTGTAAAATACATATATTTTTGTATATATTTGCACAACTTAATGCATTTCTAATTTAAGCACTGACTCAACTGTCAATGTGAGATTTTTTTTTAAATTTTTTTTAGTTTGGAAAAAAAAACAATAAACCAGACTTATTATCCACCAGTAACGGAAGCGCACATAAAAACAGGTAAACACAATAAAATCTAATCTGTTTTGCAAATTTTTGGTCATTACATCTCCTCGTTTCTAATTAAAATTTTAAAGCCAAAGACAAAATGCAAAATTTCAGCTGACAGATTGAAGTTTTTCTCTGTCGCTGCTGCATATTCAGGAATGGATCACCTTAATTGTTTTTGTAATGGATGAATCTGACGTCCAAACTGCTATGCTTTTTTTTTTTTTTTTTTTTTTTTAAGCTAAAATGAGCATCAGTGGGGATTAATATGCATTAATTAAATTGACTCTGTTTCCTTTAATGAGAGGGAAAGGATTTGATGTTAATGCTGTTGATCTCACGGAGGCTTCAATCCACCTAATTAACCAGTATTTCTGCAACACACTAAAATAATCAATAAAAAAGGATATTTCATCACTCCTATGGATTGTAAGCTTAGATATTCAGATAATTAAAACACATCACATACTAGCTCACCTAACCAGTGATAAAAATAGGCTTCCCGTTTGGAAACATGTTTCTTTTTTCCTTTTTTTTTGGCGGAATAATTAAAAATGCCTGTTTTATCTCAGCTTTTAGTCCAAGTGTGGCAGCGCTCACTGTTGCATCTGTGTGCTGTGCAGAGATAGAGCGTCTGTGGAGGGCCAGGGAGCAGACTCCAGAGATCCATCCATCTCAATCTGAGGCTACAGCTGACACCTTACAAAGAGGTACAATTAATAAGGGCATTATCCAGCAGTAGGCAACAATAGAGTCCTAACGCAGAGACACCAACCTCGGGAGGGGAAAGGAAAAAAAAAAAAAAGAAGCGTGTGTGTTTATGGATGGGGGAAGGGTGAGCCAAAGTGCTTCAAAATGGGATGCATTACAACCAATGTCTTCAGAACATGAATTACAATCTATTATAACTGAGCCATATGATAGATGGTACCAGGTTCTTTGTCTGCTAAATGGGTCACTTCCAGCAGCTCACCCTGGCTCTGCTTCTAATGTCTTAAATTTATATAGAAAAGGTGAATGTGTGTTTTAGCATGAAGTTGGTAACTCCAAATACAGGGTTTTAACCCATAAGGAACCACTGCTGCTTTAGTGGCAGTTCCCAAATCTGTTTTTTTCCTCTATTTTTAACTTTTCTAAAGCGATTTATCACTATTTGTTCTATTATTATGACCAGTATTTTGCATCCTTAAGTGAAAATCATGTTTTGTTTTGTAACTTATATTTAATTTACTGATTATTATTGATGTACATAAAAGCTCAAGTTCAGTTGAAAAAATGGAGGAAAAAATGACTTTTTCAGTACATAAACATAAAAAGAAGTGTCTCCATCTACTATCACTGATCCAACTCCATGGTGAATCAATGCTGTAGAAGATGACAGTGTATCCATGTTTGCTATCACTATCTGATGACCATGAAAAGATGACAAACTGGATTTTACATTAATTATTTACAAGTATTGATAGGATTAGTGGATCAACAGTTATTTAACTTTTTATACCAGGGAATGATTGTGGTTGCCGGTGTATGTGCGAGCAAAAACTGAAAGAAAATATGTCTTGGATATATTGCCGTGATGATGACAATGGTTTTGTTTATGAGGAGGAAATGTGGGATATGAAATCCAGCACAAGTGATAAGTGAGCTCTCATGAAAGTGTCCTATTAGTGCAGGTTGAGTGCAGCCCTATGGTTCACAGGGGAGAGGGTGGAGACACCGCTGCACTGACATTTACAGCAATCCAGGAGTTGTTTGTGGTCACTGGACTGGAGACAAACGCTGAACCCAAAGGTCAGAGGTCGGGGCTAAATTTCATCCACAGTGGAGGTCCCTCTGTTGGAAAAGACAAACAGAGAAAGCAGCTGAGGTGTGAAGTGCTCCTGCTGTCGGGAAAATCAATCAATCATCATGTATAAACACAACCCAGACCAAAGGAATACATAGGAGATGAAATGTTAAAATCGTAAAAAAGGACGACAAACACACACACACACACACACACGGGCTGATCGATACTGAACGAACGGAGCGGTGTAACAGTTGTCTGGGAATGTATTCTTAAATAATGAACTATAATCACTCCGGTGTCTGTTCTAGTTTTTCCATGGAGTTAAGAGTCCTCCACTGTGATCGTTTTATATTTTCCTGCTCATTCCATGGGGAAAGGATGAGCTTGGTTATGGATTAACGCTGTGATCAATAACAAGATAGGAGACCAGCTCTCTAAGCTGAGGAAAATTAATTCGAAATGCAGTCAAACTCTTATCGACCCGGAGCCAGGGGTCGCTTTCATTGCAGGTAGTTGATAATCCAGCAATATTATGATGAGCGGCTAATCTCTCACTTTAAATATGACCTCCACTGCTCATAATAAAAGTTAAGACTGGTTGTCCATTTGTTGTCCATCTCGCAGGTCATCCGCTAGGTTCTTTGTCAGCGGGGAGGGATTCAGCTCTGAGACGTAATCTTCATTTCAGTCTTTGAGTCAATTAAACAACTTAATCATTTTGATCAAGGTTTGCTCTAAAGAATTATTTGCTCATATATGTATTGTAGCTCTTAAGGAAAATCCTATTTTTCAACATACACCATATCATTTTTTTTTCTTTGTTGACTGAAATAAATCTTGCAGAAGCTTTTAAAAACACAGTTTAATGTGCTTTAAGTAAAAACAAGCTGGATTGGAACTTCAGAGGAAAATAGTGGAATGACTAAGTTTTGCAGTTTTCTGTTGCAAAAACAGTATTTGTAAGGAATTTAATACATGAAAGTAACTTTGTTTTTGGCACAAATTATGCATCAATTTATTCCAACTTCTATATCGTTCATAACATTGGAATTAATTAAATAATTTACAGCTTAGAATAGAACAGAATAGAATAACATAGAATAGATAATAGAATTTAACAGAATAGAATATAAAAGAAAAGAAGATTAGATATGCCTGTATCAGTCCCACAAGGAGAAGTTCCATAGAATAGAATATAGTAGAATAGAATAACATAGAATAGATAATGAATAGAATTTAAAAGAATAAATAGAACAGAACTGAACAGAAAACAACAGAACAGAATAGAACAGACTTTAATAGAATAGAGTAAAATAGAACAGAATAGAATAAAATAGAACAGAATAAGATATGATAAGATATGCCTTTATCAGTCCCACAAGGAGAAGTTCCATAGAATAGAAGAGAATAGAAGTTACTCATTCATTCACATGGTTTATTGAAACAACAACAGCAACAACAACAACAACAGCAAATGCTTTCTGATCTCTTTTCTACATATAGTCTTGCAGGATCTTTACATTATGGCCACAAAGATGCAAACTTTCAGATTTTCTTAATGAAAGACTGTTATGTTTTACAGGATTAAAAGGATTTTCTTTCCCTGGGTCACTGGGCCTGTCATCCTTTCCAATCAACCAGTCAACAGTTCTTCCCCTGCAGCAGGAGGCAGCTCTTCTGATCTGACTGTGGTCACCTCCAGCCAGACGCTACGCACAAACCTTAATCACTGACGAACGGCGGAAAAGTGGTGTTATGCAAGTTAAAATCAGAAGGAAAACAAAGCAGGTTAATTGATGATCAACACAGTGTGACTTTAATGAGGCCCCGTTGCCCACGGCCAGACCCAGTTCAGAGTACGAGACTTTCTCCTCACTGCTCTGCTTTCTTTGATCTTGTTTGCTTTTCCACTGCTGGGACTGTCATTGTTGGTTTTAATTACTTCACCACCAAATGGTACAGATGAAAGATAGGTGTCTGTAATTAATAAAATTTCCATAAATTTGAATCACTAACCAGTCTCATTAGCCAGTGCCTTTTGTCTTGACTGAAGTTCGCATGTCATCTTTTTCCAACTCTAACCATACAGAATGATATTACTTAGGGCAGGATATCACTTGATATGCACCATATTTTTTGATAATCAAATTTCACTGTAGGTAATTAAATGCAGCACATACTGTAGTCACACTCCAATGATTGAGGTCAACCTCAAGAAAATGCCAATTGTTGTATTAAGCCATTATAAAACACTAAGTCTTTTCAATTAGTCGTTTCAGAGGAGCACTCTGCAGCATGTCGATTTTACTCAAGCTCAAATACATAATCAAATTGTTGAAGAACTCATCTTTGATCATGTGTAATCAGGATCAGGGCTGTGCAGTACATCTCTGGGCCACAAACTAAACGAGTTGCAATGCTGCTGGCACTTATTGGTTTGGATGGTAGACAGCTTGGCAGTAAGAGAGCTGTGGTGTATTCACATGACAAAAAAAGGACAGTTGCACAGAGGGGCATTTCGAGGAGAAAACACCTGTTGTTTTGGTGCCTTTAAATATGTTTGCATTGGAAAGCATGCACCTAAAGATATGCTTTTAATGCAGTACTGACGTGTAAAATTTTATTTCTATCTTTAATGCAAATGAAACAATGGTTTTTAAAATACATATAAATTGAAGTAATTTTTAAGCAAAACAATCATGGAAATGAAACACTTATTTATTCAGTTTTTCCCTCATATTAATAATTCATCACATTACAGCATAAAAAAAGCCACATTTTTAAATATAATAAAGACGTCCTCCCATCAACATTGTAATTTTTTCTGTTTACCTACAGAGTAAAAACGAAGCTATTCTCAATTATTATAAACCAGGTCGACACAGGGAAGCAAGTCTTTGTTGCTTTGTGCCGGAGCTCTATAATCTTGTGGAGAACAGCCTATCATTACCAGGCGCTGTGGTAATAGACTGACATGGATGCTATGGGAGCAATTGATTCCACACATCAATCAGTAGGGAAACTCATCTTAACGATTGCAGAGAAGTGGCTTGTTTGTCCTCAACATCACAATAAACGCTAACATGGAAGCAGCATAATACCTGCAGGTGAATGAAGAGGTAGTTACCCATCATAAGAAATTAATTCAACCTCTTTTTTTTGCATTCAAACACGTTTAATACCTGCAAATGTACACTGATGTCCTTCAGCTCAGATGAAATGCACGTAAAATGTAATTGGCTTTCAACAAACTCTGATGAGAATTCCACCCATTAATACACACTCAGCTCAGGTTTTCTGTTTTCCTTTTTAATTAGTAACATCATGAAAATTCAACAATCTGGGATTTCTTATTAATTAAAATATCAAGAAAAACACATTCTTTTTGAATTAATTCCCTCATACTAAACATTTTTTCCACTAATAAACTTGTGATGATGTAAATTTTAACAAATAGTAAGCGCACAGCAGCGTGGCTTTCCCTCATCAAAATGTCTTTGCTGGTGATGTCTTTATCCACAGACATCTGTGCCAGTTCATATAAAAGACGCAGCTGGATGCAGAGAATCTACTATCTCCCACTCTAAAAGGGAAGGGTCCCACCTGATTAAGAAGGGCAGGGGAAAGACTTTGGCAGGCCAATGGGAGAGGTCAAGGATAGACCAGCCAGTTTCACTCCCCCACCGCATCATTTTTGTATGACAGCACCACCCTAAGGTTGAAGTTCACCCAGACTTTTCATGAACAGAGCGCTTAACGTCAAACACAAGATTAAAGCGGGGGTGTCGCATCTTGGCAGGACCAAATGAAAATATCAACTGCTAAGCCCCCCTCTGAAAAGCCAGGGGACAGGTATCTAATATTAGAGAGTAAGCCTAGTTAGCAAAGGCGGCCTGCTGCTTTCCACGTTCTCAGTGCTGGTCAAAAGGCCAGGCTGGCTTTGGAATTGCTTTATTGGTGAAATATATTACAGTAGAGGCCTGCAGAACTACCTTATTAAGACGGCAGAGAAGAGATGCCCTCGTGACATATAGCTGCAGCTGAAGACATTTCCATATTACTGAATAAAACACAGTCTTAGATTCTATTTTATTTGCCACACACAAAAAGTCAAGCCAATAAAAAATTTGAGTGAACAAACATTTACTCTACATTTCATTATTTGGGATTAATAAAAGAAGAGTATCAAAAGATTATTTAATTTTACTGAACAAGTAAAAAGAATAGATAGAATTAAGCTTATAAATGGGTCTGTTAAGGTTTAAGCTGCAATGAAAACATAAATTATTATTATTATATATTTTTTTCATTTTTAATTTTTTAAACTTTATTGAACCTAAATGTACCTTAGAACATGAACTGTCAAAGCTTAAACCCAGAGCGTGCAGCACTTCAGAATTTTAGGAGACAAAAAGCCATTCTGTGGAATACAAATTACTAGATTTTTTCTGTTGTAGTGTAGCAACAGAAGCTGGTGCTTCAGCACTTGAAGTGGCTTGGAAACATAAAAGAGGCTTATGTGGCCCTGTTGGTTCTTTAGCCACATAATCAGACAAGAGAATCTATCTATCTATCTATCTATCTATCTATCTATCTATCTATCTATCTATCTATCTATCTATAGTCACTTTTGAGTTGAACTGTGAATTTGGCTGAAGTAACAGAATTTCCTCCTCACATTTTAATAATAAGTGTTAAAGTTCATGACCTCAGTTCACCACACTTAGAGAGAAGACATAAATTAATACAGAACAGCCTGACCACATATTAACTTTGCAAGTGCAACTGCAGTAATATGCGAAACTTATTCCGTCTTGTTATTTTTTCGTTAACACGTGGAGTCTCTTTTTCAATAATTCACACTGCATGTTTCTAATAAAAAGAGAATTGGAAAAAACAATAATTTCTCTACTTTGTAAATGCATTTAAATGAATAAAAAAAACATTTTTAATATTACAGTTTTGAAAAAAATAATTGGATGTAATTTTTTGCAGAGGAAATTTAGTGAAAAAGTACTTCTTTCTTTTTAGTTTGACATTGTGGGTAAATAAATGGCTTAAAGCTATTTTTCCATATGATCCTTTGCGATGCCTATTTTTTCTGTAACATAGCACTATTTATAATCAGAAACTCTAGTAAGACATGAAGCTGATCTCGAAGGCTTTTCTATAATCCCTCCCCTGGAAGTGGTCTTTACTGGAAGGCTAGTTTGTGATGGGCTCACCCAGTCGCACAATGTTGCGTTGGGATACAGCATTCAGCTTAAGCCAACTTATCAACTACATTCAAAGCACATCCATTGAGCTATGTGGGGAGACTTTTTGCAGATCTATTAAAAATACTCTTATCTGTATTTAGCATATGCTGTGTATGTCAGTGCTGGCAGCTTTAGACGGATTTACACTCAAAACACCTCAAGCTATTCTTGAGCTGAAACTACAGATAACATTCTGAAACTTCTGCAGACAAGCAGGTTTTACAAATAGATAAATTCATTCAACACAGTGTTATATCATTTTATTTACTTATTGTCATTTCTTGGTGCACAGAGGTGTTTTTAAATACCTCTTTTTGGCCTTTTTTCCCCCCTTCTGTTGTTATTTTTTTCTTTTAGAAATTATTTTTCTTGTCACCTACTCATATTATTAAAAAAAAAAAAAGCTGATCTAAATATTTAGCAGCAGATTGTTTTGTAGCTTGATTGCACAGAATAAAAAGTGACAGTAAAAGAACTGCCCTCATCACACAAACCAAGAAAAATAAATTCCCAAATGATGCCTTAACATGAAAGATCATTTTTTATTTAATTTTTTTTTTTTTTTTTTTTAACAGCGAAATGATCATTTATGACAAATTGTTGTAATTTACTTTTTATTTTAATTTTCTGGATATAAAACAAACTGTTAAAAAAAAATTGGTGATATAAAAGATTTGTTGTTGCTAGTGAACAAGAACTTTTGGAATCCAGCAGCAAATAACGTGGAAATAATCTACGTGTGAGGCTTTCAGTGCGTTTCAGTGGGAAGTCCTTCAGAGAAAACGCTGTGGCTGCAGAAAACCTTTCACACTCTGCCTTTCAGTTTGCAGAAAAGCCTTATTTGTACTCAGGAATAATTACTATTAGACTTAGCCGAGCTTATATTTACTTTAAATGCAATTAAAGGAACATTTTTAAAGCACATATATTAATTGTGGGATTTCTGATGCAAAAAAAAAAACAAAACTAAAAACCTTTCCATGCTGTAAAAACTTAACCATGCATAAACAAATTACATCTCTTGCTGTTTTGAGTAATTTTCTATTTATTATCCATGCTGTTCTGAAATGTATTGTAGGGAAAAATGTCATTTATATGTCTTCTAAATTCCAAAGAAACCTTTATTTAACTCTGCTCCCTGGTTGTAGAGCTTTGGCCTTTGAAGCGATTGAGAAAGAGCACCGTTATTCATGCTGCATTCAATGCTGAGAACTGAGCCTCCGAAAACAGCAGTATCCTCTCATACCTGTTGAGAACACTTTCATCCTTAATGGGCTCATTAGCCACATTGTTAATTGAGTGCTATTCAGGCCAACATCAAAGCTAATAATAATTGTTTACTTACTTACTTACTTCACCAAAATAGACCCAACAGTGACATAACGCTCGTCTCTTTCAATGTATATGTTTAGAAAAGGGCTGGAAATTCACACTTTACTCACTCACACTTTTTTTTTTTTTTATCTTTGCAAAGTTTACTTTAAAAAGAAAAAAAAGAAGTGGTTGAAAAAGCAGGATTCACATAATAAAAACCATGATTTTACAACACACTTTTATGTTCAGTAGATTCACTATTTCTTAGATACACAATTTAAAATAAAATAAAAGCACATGAATTTTGTGGATCACTATTATGTAAAAAGAAAAAGAATATCTTAAATGTAATTATAGCATGCTAATAATAATAATAATAATAAGAAGAAGAAGAATAAAAAATAAAATAATAACAATAATAATGACATTTCGATTTGTATATATACTATGTTATATTTTATTTTTCTGTGTTCTTGTCCTGTAAGTTTTCTCCTCCCACACGCTGCCATATTAGTGGATAATGGGATCCGAAAATGGAAGCTAACTCATTGGAATTAAATTTATCAGCATGTGCTCAGAGGTAATAAGCTGTCAGTTATAAAATGAAGATTTGTATTTAGATATATGATAGGAAGAAAAATGAATAGGCAAAATAAATGAAGCTGCTTTACAACTAAATTACTTATTTGGAGCCAACAGACCACGAAGAGAATCATGATGATGACAATGATTATTGCAGATAATATTTTCCCTATGGAGGTGAAGATAGCAAATATGAAATAATTATGTAATGCAGGCCCACAAAGAGTTAACGGGAGGGAATATTTGCAGAAATGTTTTGATAGAAGGGACCTCCAGGCATTATCAAACATTATAATGTAGGAAATCTAATTAGGACCGAGCCCCCCCCCCCCTTCCATCCCCATCCCCATCCCCATCTCCTCTCAGTTTTTGCTCCAAGATGCACTGATCAAACCCAGACTTTGTAAACTGACACATGCGGAAAACATAGATGCTCGTATATGGCATACACGTTCATAATATTATCATTTTTGTCATCACAAACAAGTCCTCATGGTGGTAATTACATCATTTTGCATAAATAAACCTATACGGGGGGGAAGAAAAAAAAAAAAACCTACACAAGTTTTGTTTACAGTCGCGTGTCGACACCGCTCTCACTTTAAATACGGTTGGAGTGGAGCGGCGTGGAATTTAAATATCCATTTCAAACTGAAAATTTCATCGTAGCAGGACTTCTATTTTTAAAAGGCTGAGCTGATGAAAGCTGGTCTAAGTTACACCCAAGCTTGGGGCTAAGGCAGCTGAATTTCAATTGATTAGGTACCCATGCATGATGAAAGTTTTTATAAATGACATCACAGTGAAAACATTTCAAAGGAAACAATCCCTGCTGTATGCCAGGATACTGCAAATGTGCCAGAAACCACATGAGAGAATTAGATGAGAGGGAAGTGAATACAACAGGGTAAAACAGAAGAAAATTCAAATACATTAAATCTAACAGTATATGACAGTATCTGTCTTATTATTCTCTTTCTCTTGTGGTCCTTCAATGACTAATTTGTAATTTGTGTAATGTACAATGTTTTTTACATGTGATGTGACAGGTGGAAGCTGATTTTATTTATTTATTTACCTATTTTCTGTATTTATGAAACTATTTCAGCCTAAACAAAGACTTTCAGAACACAATGATCGCTGATGACGATGAAACAACGGCTCATCTGGTTTTATTTCCTGTATAAAAGCAAATGCAGTAGAAATTAAAAAAAAATAAAATAAAATAAAAATAGTCCCAATTTTTGTCAAGTGCAAACCTTTTTTATTCCTGGGTAGGAATGGTGCACAATTGGTATGAGCAGAAAGCAGCTGTAGGATTTAATATATATCACTTATGGGGAGACAGATGATAGATATGTGCTTTCATCTGAGCAGCTTGGTGTAAACAAGCAAAGAAAAGTGTATTAACAATGCTGTGTCTATAGGGCTCATGTCTGACGCCTGTCAAATCATTAAAAAGGAGAGGTACTGTTATCAAATGCTTGGGATCAGCAATAGTGGTGGCACATCACTGAGATGAGGTATGTCTTCCATGGGGGCAACTTGAGGGCCTTTTGTGAATTTATAGAGTACGATAAAATCTGCTTCATATTTCTCCACGAAATCGGCTGATGAAAGCAGCCTGAGAGAGAATTACATGGCAAGAGTTTTGTCACCAGACCCATAGGCTTTATGGGCTGGGAATTGAAAAGGTAATGAGAAAAGCCATGCTGCAGGTTGGCTGTGTTTAATAAGTCATCATGCCTCTATCTATTGTTAGTCGCACACCCCACCAAGATTGTGTTTTCACCATACTTAATACTCTGCAGCTAGCAGGCATTTCAATGGATATAATATATCCAGCACAGTGGAGCCGGCTAGCAGCTTATAGCACAGACACCATTACACAGAGTCGTGTGATAACAGTGAACAAAGAACTAAAAAATGAGACTGTTCTCCAGTTGCCTCTCTTCTTGAAGAATATGTGATTGCAATTAAGATAGATGGCTTTACAAAAAAAAAAAAAAGCCAATTCTAGGACATGGTAATTATGTGCAGAACTTAAAAACTAGCCCTCCCTGCTCAGTCCACACAACAAGTATGTGTCTGTGTGCAAACACACAGCGTTCAGGCAGCGGTCGACAGCCAGATAAAGAGTGACGTAAACACAGCGGTCCTTAGGATACTGAGGATGATACTTGGCAGATGTATTTTTCCCCCTGTTTTTTTAAATTGGTTCATTTTATAACTCATCAAACAAAATTCCGGCCATCCTAGTGATCACTTTATTCTTCTCATAGATTTTCTGTCTCTAAGTAAACTCGTCACACAAGAAAAAAAAAGAAAAGAAAAGAAAAAAGCAGCCTGAAGGAAAATGAATTTAAATGTGAGCTGATGATGAATAGCTGAACTGATTTTCTGGCAAGAATTAAAGCTTTGTAACGACACTTGACACACATTTGATGAAAGAGAGAATAAAACTAAAAAAAAAAAAAAAGAACAGAATTACTTTTTACTGTATGACACATATAATGGGCCATATTTTCCATTTTGACAGCACAGTCTGGAGCCATCTTTTGTCTTCATGTCATTGCCTCTGGGTATGCATGAAAACAACACTATTACTACACTCAAACCTGGCCAGACTGTTTGTTGTACACTTGTACGCTTCCATCTACTTACATGAGCAGACCTGTTTTAAAGGACAGGCTTGTCACACACTCTGATCATCTCGAGTCAGTCAGAGGGATTTCTGAAGCGTGTGGAGTTTTTAACATGGAAATTGGCTTTGAACCCCATCTGCACAGGTCGGCACATCTTTGGGCAAAGCTCTGCTACTGCTGACAGGAAAAATGAACCATCAATTCCTTATAATGTGGCCTGATTATTATCCTACTTACCCCCCGCGAATTCAAACTTAGTGAATTTCTGCACCCTCGCAAACACTGAAAGCAGAATGTGCTTTTTTTCTCCCCTCAACGTGACAGTCAAATAGGAGCATCATCAACAATTCAGCAATTCTAAAATAAAACAAACCCTCTGTATAATCCAGGTGTAGAGCACAGCAGTTCAACACAACATGCAATGTTCAAGATATCATAAATTGGACATGAATAAATCCATTATTATTTATAAAATCACAATAAATGATTCATGTTTTAAATAAATAAACTCTAAATAATTAAATACTTGATTAAACCTCCATATTATTAATGTAACTAATAATAAACAAGAAAAAAAAAACTGACTATAATTTGTGTTTGAGGATTTATGACAGTAAACATTACCATAAATTTGTCACCATAAATAATAATTTAAAAATACATATCCTACCTGTGCAGAAATGTTGATTTCACAAAAATATCAGAACCCCAAAAAACAAAAGAAAATAAAGTAAAAAAAAACAACAACAAAAAAACCCTGCAAATTAGACTATTTACAAGTGAAATGGGACACTCACTGGGACACATGATACAAACCAGAGCAAAGTATGAATGTGTGAAGTGTGTTCAGCAACTTCGGGAAGGGATCTGTCAACGTCTAATCTGGGATGTCTTTATTTGACATGTTTGGTTTTGTTAGGTTTCTTGAGCCAGTCCAGCCCGCTGGTGTCCCTTTCACCCCTAAAAGCAGCTGGGCCCTGACCCCGGAGCTCTGGCCCTCAAAGCTGAGCTCTTTTCAGCCAAGAGGACGGGGAGCCTCCCTGTTCCCTCCCACCAGCAACATCCCATTCAGCCGCAGAGATAACTTTATTCATCTTGTGCATCATTGTATCCAGTTGAATGCAGAAACTATGCAGACACTCGAGTGAATTGAACTAGCATGCGTGCATGTGTTAAAGACAGGAAAAAGGAGGGGAGGTGTTATGTCTTAATTTTATCATTTGGGCAGAAAAACACGCGCATGGATTCATTTTGAAAACCCACCTTCCACCTTTTCATTTCAGTGTGAGTGCTTAGAGTTTACCTCAAGTATCATATTTGAGGTGCAGTGGTGTTATGATTACACGGTGTGTCTTAAAATCTGTAATTTTGCCAGTTAAATTCAATACTTTTTGGTAATTACACTCATACGTGCACATCGCTTCTGTGTGTAATTTCTGTCAGTATTCACCGTGGTGGTAAACAGCTATTTTCCTCTGGTTTTTGTAAACTCAGCTCTCTTATTTCTCGTTATGCGATGTGCAGCTGGCAGGGACAGTTGAGCTTATTTTCACCTGCCTAACACCAAAACAGCGCTAGGACCACCCTGCTCTTCTCTCATCATTCATATTCAAGCCAGGGCCTCTTGACAAGTCTGCTGATCTCACTCAATGTTTTGTGATTTGGACAATACGTCTTCACTGTGTGGGCAAAAATGCTGAGGCCATCACACTTCTTGAGGCCAGTCTTGTGAGACTCAACTGAGGCAGAAGCTCTGAATTATTCGTCCTCTGTGAGCGTAAAGGTTTGTCACTGGATCGTCCTGGACCCACTCAGTAAAATCTAATGATGCAATAGGACATGGGGGCTTCGATGAACAAGTTTCCGCTCATTTCTATAATATCAGTCACAGGTTATTTCATTTAAGTCTAACAATGAAGCAGAACAAGTTATGTGGGTTGGATGAACTTTTCCCAAAAGGATGTTGCTTCTTTAAATGAAAAATGATATAAAGTTTTAATGTTTTCTATATTATATTGAAATGTGCTTTCAGTGAATTTACAATGATGCTGAAAAATCACTAAAAATAGCTTATTGCATGAGTCTATTCTTCAATTGTTTAATCAATGTTCAATTCAAGGTTTGTTTTGGACATTGGGTTAAAAAAAAAAAAAAAGGAAAATAAAAACAACAAAAATAAATAAATTAATTAAAAAAAAAAAAAAAAAAAAGGAGAATCCGGCATCATTTGGGTTAAAAACCACCAAAATGTTTCACACTTCAGCTTATCCACACTACATTTAAACCAACATGTGGTTTTCTGCTACATGAAGTGCAATGATAGTCTAAAATATGATTCTTCATAAACAGCACGAATATTTGTGATGTAGCCACTGGTTAAAAAAACCCTTTTGGGGATTTTGATATCTAAAAGAGAGAGGTTTATACATTAGCGCTGTAGTTGCAAAACACTGTTGATATTCAAATGATTATTGTGCAAAATCTGGGATAAGCTTCTGTGTGAGAGCTCTTCTAAGTGCCTACAACTATTGCTAATTCCCCTCACCATTGTGGGCTGAACAAAGGCCTTAATCCCATTTCACTTTTGCAGAAGGCTGGGGCTATTTTCCCTCTCATAAACCAACAACACTCCCCCTAGCCAGAGCTGAGAGGTTCTGAGAAAGGGGCCAGTGTGTGTATACTTCAAGGCTTTTTTGTCCAACTTGGCTAGCGCCCTGCATAAACTTTTAAGTGGTCCCAGTAGGCCTCAAACACCTTTTGGCAGAAAAAATAAGCTACCACAAACTGTAAAAAGGAAACCAAACACTCTCTTAACCTGGACAATACAAAAGAAAATATATGAAGTCTTTTATAACTCAGTTTTTGTCTGGGCTGTGAAGAGTTAACATGCTTTTTTTTTCATACACTAGTAAAGGAACGTTATTCTTCTGAAAGCAGCGCTCTTTTTCTGCATTGTAAATCCTTTAATACATTATTTATAACATGGTGGTCCACTATCAAAGCAAGTGAAGTAGGACAGAATTCAGTTCTTGTGCTTTGTAGTTTAGCTTCAGCTTTGACATAATATTTCCCTTTGTTACTCAACCCACTTCATTCATACCTTTCAATTTTATAGCTTAATTAAAACAGTTTCTGTTTCAGGAATATTTTCGTCACGCAGTTAAAATTATATCACAGAGCTGTTAGAGCATATTATCAAGAACTAGACATGCTTTTTAATAAATCAAAAACCTCAGGCATGCCATCTCACTTTTGATGCACAACCCAAAGAATTTCATCTGTGCTTGTGATTTAATTTTCCTCTTAATAAAAGAAAAACCTTGTTGCCCATTTTTAAAAACCATTAAACATGTAAAGGAAACCTCTAAAATATTCATTTTCCAATTACTATGAATTTTGTAAACTAAAGTGCTCCTTAAGTTCTCAAGTGTACATGCAAACGGTGAAGCTCCCTGGAAAAGACAGCAGTGAAGAAGCCCAGTTGTTCCGGATAGTGATGGCCTTATTCAGCTGCTGTGTCATGTGGTGCATGTGAACCAGCATGCAGACCAGCATGTGGCCTGTGTTGGCTCATGTTAGGTGTGTAGTTAGAGGGTCTACTTGCACGTAAAAGGAGGGGCACTGCAAATACAAATCAGCCAGGAATTTTTTCCACTGCCAGACAAACCGTCCTCCTTTAATCCTAATCAATTAGACACCCATGAAGTGCAAACAAATCACAAACCTGTCAGCGTACACAATACAGTGTAAAGAATCTGCAAATTACATGCAGTGTAGACAAGCTGCACCCCTTCCTACAAAGCTGCTGGGTTGAATCCTTTAAAAAGCTTCCCATCACTCACATCATATTTTAACCATTGACTTAGGGTGTAATAAAGAGGATCTCTTTGCTAAGATGCCCACTGGCATCCAGAACTGTTAGCTTAATATCCACTGGGATCAGCTGAGGTGAGGATAGCCTTTCACATACAATACTCAGCCCTGGAACGTGATATCTTTGCTTGATGTTATTAGTTTGTAACATCCCAAGATAGGAAAATACATCTCTGGCAAACTTGGCCTAATGATATTTTCTTTGCTGAAGTTGACAGAGAGGATATACCGCTAAAGTATTATTGAATTTTTACACATGCATTCATAAAAGACATACTGTAATTTGTACCATGTGCACCACCTGAGGCTCTTCTTGGTGGCGGTGGTGGAAGGGTGTGAAATCACATGTCATATGCTTTAAAATAAACATATAGAAATATAGAAATATGCCAAAAAATACAGGCTGACCGTGAGATTTTTAAGGCCAATATAATAATGGCAGTTATTAACAGGAAGAAGATGACAGCTCAATGATTGGACCACTGCCAAAAGTATAAGTGTGTCGGAAATCCACTATTTTTGACTTAATTGAAAAGTAGATAACTGTTGAACATCTGAGTCAAAATAACAAACAAACTAAACGGTTAAATCACTCAACAGGTGCGATTTTTCCTTTTTTTTTTTGCTAATATCTTTCAATAATTCCAGTGGATAAAGCTGATACTAGCCACTGGTCACCATTGAAACTAGGGGTGTAAGAAAATATCGGTTCTGCAATATATCGCGATATTTCATTTCACAATACTGTATCAATATTAAAAAGTAGTGCATCGATATTTTCAGGTATTTATTCAAATGCAGATCTGGCAGAGGTTCATTTTTGTTTTTCTTTATTGTTCATATTTTATTTATTATTATTTGACACTGTTTTATTAAATAATGATTATCTGAAGCATCCTAAAAGCACTTTTTACTGAGCGGCAGATATTAGTTCCTCTGTTGGGACTACACAAAAATAATGTTAAGATGTTCATTTTGAACTAATAGAATATGAATATTTGAGTGGGATCTTAAACTCTAATGACTGTAAAACATAATTTAAGTATTAAAACAGGAATTTTTGTGATGTAGCATCAGATCCGGTTGTGATCAAATAAAAATGTGTTTAGTATTTGGGCATATTTTGGGTGTTCAATCCTTCAAGGAAATAATCACTTAAAAAAAAAGAAACAAACAAAAAATTGACTTTTTAACAGTATCATGATATATCGTGATATATCGTATCGTGATCCTCGTATTGTGATTTGTATCGTATTGTCAGATTCTTGCCAATACACAGCCCTAATTGAAACCTAGTTATACTAATATTAGGAATTTACTAAATGTCCTATGTGTGCTCTTACATTATTCATTCATCCATCTTCTATACCCGCTTTATCCTCACTAGGGTCACGGGGGTCACATGGAGCCTATCCCAGCTAC
>JAQQZY010000024.1:14785919-14833041 GCA_030068375.1 Ostorhinchus rueppellii | reverse complement strand
CATATCCTGAAAATTTCATCAAAATCCATCCATAACTTTTTGAGGTATGTTGCTAACAAACAAACAAACAAACAAACAAACTCACAATCTCTGGCAAAAACATAACTTCCTTGGCGGAGGTAATAACCTGAACACTGAGTTTAAACGTGCTAGGAGTCCAGAAAACATAATGCCAATGTGATGCTTCAAGTAAGCAAAACATTGGTATTGGATATTGATTACCAAATATGAGGCAGATCTGATTTCAATTTTTTTTCCTTCTGTACCTGAAACTTCAACTTTCATCAAACAAAACAAGGTTATGAGTGGAATATCATCAACCAGTTGGGCGTTGTGATGTGACCTACAGTTGTGGAAAAAATGATTAGACCATCAAAAGTCATCAAAAACAGTGGTTGTACAATCAAGTACTAACTCCTGTGTGTATCGTGTGACTAAAACAGGCAGAAAAGAAAACATGGAATGTCTAAAAGCACTGTTTTTATCAGTACAACATGGAAAATGGATAGATATCAGCTCTGAAACTGAACTCTTATGAGCTATTTTTGTTGTTATTATTATATTTGTCTAAACAAATGTACCTTTAGTTGTACCAGGCATTAAAATGAACAAGAAATTGAAAACAAGGGGTGGTCTAATATTTTATATATGTAATGCGACAACAGAATGTATGTGTTGTTTGATATTGTTTGTATCACAAATCACACCCTTTATTACAAAATGCAAAAAACGAAATTTGCAATATGGAAACACGAACAAAATGAAGAAGATCGTGACATACAACAGGGGAAATCTGAACTGGAAGACAGAAATCGTAGGAAAACAAATCACTCTTGGTTTGTACAGTAATCACAGGACACAGTACAACAACCACAACAACCAAAAAACAGAATAGGCGAGAAGCAAATGCTGATTTTTTTGCCTGTCTTTTTCACCTGACACATCACTTACATTAAAAGTGTACATCATCAGTGATTTGTATTATCCCCCTGAGACCCAGGAAAGTACAAGTTTTACCTATTTTTACATTAAATAATTGCCTTTATTGGAAACAGCACAATGCAACAGTCTTTTCAGGTGCATTTTTAATATTTTTTTATGGCATGCCCTTTGCAGTGGACTTTTTTTTTTTTTTTTTTCAATAAAGCTGTGAAACTCTTGTCCCCTACAGAAGACAAAAATGTATTGCTGGGTCTTTGGAGGATATAACGAAAGAATCAATAACAACAAAAATACATCTACAATCTCCACTGATTTTATACGCAAGACAGTTTTTAAACTTTATCAGAGAAGTGAACAACTTAAATTCATCATCAAGTCCATCCCATAATTTCACACCCACAACCCAAATACATCTGGGCTTCACATTTGTCCTCACTTTCATACATTCAAAAATATAAAGACCTCTTCAGTGACAGTTGCCATTTCTTAATTTAAAGAACTCTTGAATGGTATTGATGGGATACTGTAGGGTTATTTGAATGAGTGGATATTTCTATATTTCAGTTACACACAAAAAAACCCACAAAAACACAAAAAACCTACATACAAAGAACATACAATTAGCACAATTTGTAACTGAAAAAGGAAGCAGGTGAAGTACATCCGAGTACTTACTTATATAGTACATCTGAGGCTTATTTCTGCTTCTCCTACTCCCATCCTTACTCCAACTCCATATCTGAAGTTGTAGAAAAATGAGACTTTAGCCAAAATTAATCTACAATCAATTTCTTAAGTTACTTAGAAATCATTATATTTTCATAGCCCTGGGAAATTTCACAACTTAAAGCTTTTTTAAAGATCAACAACGAGCTACACAACTTCAACATATCCTTTAACTGATTCCATAATTTGACACCAAAAACAGAAACACAGCGATATTGAATATTTGTTCTTACTTTACATGTTTCAAACACAAACATCCCTCTTTACCTTTTTTTCTTGTTTTTAGATAAGATTAGATTAGCCTTTATTGTCATTGCACAATATTTCAGAGCAACAAAATTTTGAGTTTGTGTTACAACCAACCAAGAACATAGACACAAGACATAAACATGGAGGTACAGGTACAGTTGTAACTTTGCAGATAGGAAAAGAGAGGGACATCAGGGTTCAAGGTGAGAAAAAAAGACATTTCAACCTGTAGTCATAGTCTACGTGTGGTAATTTTTAAAAATACAAACATGAAGACTTTTACTCTTTGCACCATTATACATCCATTAGTGTAACTGCAATTACTGTATCGTGATATTAACCCTTTCATGCATCCTGGTCACTACAGTGGACAACTACTCTACAGCTCTTCTCTTGTAGATTCATGGCTTTTGTTGTTTTACTTGCATATCAGCCAACACAGTGGAGGCTTATGCACCATCTCATACACTGACATTCATTCCTGTTCTTAATAAACTTGAGCTGCACTAACATATTTGAGTGTAAATCAATTATTAATTGTTATTAGACTGTAATTTAGGGTTTTGGGTTTTTTTTTTTAACAAAATGTTTTTTTTTTCCGAGTAATAACTCGTATTATAGTACAATAAAATGTGAGAAAACATCAGATTAGAAGCATTAAAAATGTTTTAATTTCATAGTTTTCATGCAGTATGGTAGTAAATAAATGCTTTGTTTCAAAAATTAAACACATGGTGTCAAGATGAGTGGACATTTTTGTTACTCCATAAAAAGTTCATAAAAAAATGTCAGTCACATTGTTGTTTTTTTTCATGCATAAAGAAAAATAAAAACACTCTTGATTAAGGTTCTCATAATTCATGCATGAAGGTGTTAAATTGCTACACTGTCAAGTCGGCAACTCCTGTCAGATAGTTTTCGATATGCGAATTCTTCTCATGTGGTCTTCTGTCATGTACAGTATGACCAAAAACCAGTGTATGAATGTTTATGCTTTTAAAAGAAACATATAGTGATATTTATAAGAATGTACAGAGGCAACAATAGCCACCTTTGTTCACTGAGGAATGCAAAATAATTCTGCTTAATACTGTATTGTTGAATTTTAGAGCCGTCTACTTTAAGTCCTTGCAAATGTAATTATCAGGATAAGTCGTGTAAAAGAACATAGTTGAATAAATAAATATTATGGTCAAACCTATTAATGAATGACCCATAATGTCAACGCTCAAGAAAACATTACACCTTAAAAATGATGTTGCACAATAAATTAATACATACTTTTTTTCCCTCCGTGGTTAGAATTAATGAAGAAAGACAAAAGATGGCACAACAGCCCAGCCCTTCATTGATCATTCTCTCCTCTTATGGTTTTTCTATTTGTGATTCATTTGCAAAAAAAAAAAAAAAAATTACGACGCCTAGTTTATTAAACGTGTAAATGACAGGTTGTGCTGCACCTGTGATGCCTTCAGGAAATAAAAAAAAAAAAAAAAAAAAACTCACTTAGCTACAGTTTCAAAGCCAGTGTTGATTAGATGAGCTTGACCTCAGGCTGTAATGCACAATTTCATCTCAGATTCGACATAAATAAGTATAGAAAATCATCCACAACACAAACTGTATGTTCATTTATCTATACCATTGTAATTAAATTCCACTACACTTTTGTATTTTTTTTTTTTTAATATCTGTATGAAGTCTATTTATAAAGTCTGCTATCGTTAATTTAATATATATAAACTCTAACCTTTGAAACATCCATGATTTAACTGTGTGTGTATGTGTACTGGCAAACTCTTAAAATCACAATAAGAAAAAACAAAACAAAACATATAATAAAAGAACAATAACAGTACATGGATGATACTTGTTCTTATTTTATCTGGTTGAATTCCTACTGTTTGCCATGTACGCGTCAGATCTCTGAGAAAAAAAAAAAAAAAGACTGAAAGTTGACATGGACATAAATCATGTGTTTTATGTTCCATTAAGAGATTAGGGAAAGGTGCAGCAAAAAAAAAAAAAAAAATCATATTTGCCTTTATGGTATTGTTTAAAATGTAGATGTCTTAGAAATTGTACAATACAAAAGAACCACTTAGCCCCAGCAGATTACTGGTCTTATTAAGGTCTTAACTGGTGTGATAAGTTGTAACATCTAGGTGGTCATTAAATAAAATCTCTTATCAGGTGTTCACTTGTGGAAGAATTAAGCAGTAGTTTGGTAAAGAACATTTTCACCTCATTTTAATTAATATTAAAGCAGTGGCAAAACAATAGCCCCATTGCATTTGAATCCTTAACCCCAGGTAACCTCATTTGGAGTGCCTAGCATATCTCCATGCTGCACCAGTCTAATCTATGGCATGTCAGCGTGACCAGGTGAAAAGTGGCGTTAATTCTATATTGGAGCTGGGCATGTGTTGAGAGCAGCAGAGACAGGTAGAGCATGCCATGGGAGTCAGCATGTGACCTGACAGGGATTGGCAGGCAGGGTGTTAATTGGATAGGTGCGCCAGCCCATTTGTGTTGGCCATCCCATCGCAGAAGACATTGTACCTAGTTCTTGACTCCCAAGACAAGCTGCTACGCTCTTCTTAGACATGCTCTGAATATAGCCAATGAAATTATTTGTTTCCCCAACAGCCACGTGACTTTCCCCAGACACAAAGACAGGGGGATGGGGAAAGGCAACGCATCAGAAGGTAAACTCGCTCTAGGCTGAAATGGAGGTTATTTGGACGGATAACAATGCACTGTTTATGTGGAAAGTCCATTTTTACACCAAATCAAGAGGAAAAAAATCAGATACTTCTTTGACTTTAAATCATAAATGTATACATCTGCAAATACACACATACAATTAAAAGTCAGAGATGTTTGTGAGGCACTAATTGATTTAATAAACCTAAATGAGCTCAGTAATTATGCTGTATTGAATGTAAAGTTGGTTATTTATTTGTTCACAGCAAAATATGTGTTGATTAAGATTGGCAAGGTGCTAATCATCATGCAATATTTGACATTAAAATACAAGAAAAACAATGCTTCTGTGTTCCTGTTAGCTTAGAACAAAGCGTCATTTTTTGAATTGTATTAACTACGAACCTAAATATCACAGACTGACTTGTTCACAAAGTTAGTTCTGTCTAAATATATATTGTTTTTTTTTTTTAAATTACAATATAATATATGACATATTAATTGAATGACCAGAGGATTTTAATATATCCCTGTAAATTAGGTTTAGCACCATTTTACATTACACGACTGAACAAGTAATATAAGTTTAAAAGATTTTCAAGCGTGACTTTCAATTAACTATCATTCAACTCAAATCATGGTTGTTTCACTATATTTTAGTCTGCGTACGTTTCCATTTTGCTTTGCTTCATTAAACTTTAACGTTGATTAAACACTGGAAAACTTCAAAGTTTAACTTGTGCGCGTTTTTATTTAACCTAAAGTCCAGGTAAGTAGAATTTCACCTGCAATATGACAATATACATCATGTGACGATGAAAAAAGTTCATATTATGCTCTATTGTTCTGCATTTACACTATTACAGCAACATTTATAGCTGTGTGTGTTTTTCTATATTGCAGTCTGTGCACGTTTGATATTTTTTCTTTAGATGCTGTTCTGCTGCAGTATTTGGCAGAGGCTTCAAAACACTGCTGAGTAGCTCTGAATTAAAAGGGTAGAACAGTATGCAGAAGGAACTGTTTTAGGCCAAAAAGTCATTGTGATTTGCTCTGCGGGTCATATTTTGTAAAAATAAGCCTTCACTTTCACTAAATGTGGATAAATTAGAAATAGAAGACATTTTTATTAGTGTTTTTGGCATTGTATAGTAGAAGGAAAGCTGAGTTGAACTAAACACTAGTGCCAGTGTTGTAAAATGTTAGTTCAGCGTGGTTTAAGTCAACTCTGAACAGGTGTTTGACTCTGGCATTTAACTCAGTTAAATCCTAGTGATTCCCTGATTCTGTTTTGTCCACTGAACTGACTCAGTATTTAGTGCGACTACGTCTACACACCTTTATTTACTATCTGTTGTGACATTATTTGGCAACTACGGTACATACATCCATTCAGTCAATGACAGCTACAGCAGTGACCTGTATGGTGTTGACATCTGTAACACCTGATCTGGAGACAGTTTTGAAATTCCCACTGGCATTGTGACAACCAGTTAAAAATGGAAAAAAAAAAAATAAAAATCTTTGTGTAATCTTTTATCTCCTCTGACGCATTGTGTCAACCATTTTTCCAAGCTCTTAAGTACCTTTGTAAGTTTGCAATCTTTATTTTTCCGACTAAGAAAACTAATAAAACATGAGAGTAAGACAACGATGGGAGAAATGTTTGATCCTCAATTTTGCTTCGCACACAGGCTACAAACATTTATTTTTTTTCTCTGTACAGTCTGATGAGTAAATATGGTTGAAATTCAAAACAAATCTGAGTTGTCACTGTCAATAAAATAAATTGCATTTCTTAAGCATGGATAATATTGACTCATAGCATTCTTTTCTGTTAAATATTAGGTATTTATCATGGCGATTTATGTCCCGACTTTGGTTAGACAAATATTTTAGAACAATTTAAGAAATTGTGTGCATTTGAGCAGTTTAGCATATATCCCAGCATGTTTTGGAAAAAGTATACAGTGCATTAAATATTACTGAAAGCGTCAACAACCAAATATAACTGATGGCTTTGGAGTAGAATGTGAAATCCTTTACAATTTCAGAAATTATTTCCTGAACAGCTTTTTTTGTTTTGTTTTTTTTTTGTTTTGTTTTTTACATATTTTTAATGTTTCAACTTTGCCCATCCAGCTTTGTTTATTCATAGGAAAAAATTTGAACAGTGTTTGGAAAAGATCAGTGCCATGTTCAACCTTGACTCCATGTTTTTGTTAATGGGACTCACACTATTTTCCTTCACTCAAATGTCAGCTTGACTATTGTGCTAAGTGAATGGCTGTTAGGATGTCAGATTCAGGATTCCTTCAGAGCCCATGTGTGCTACTGTGGTGTAGATAACTAAAAAAATAAATAAAAAATACGCAAATACTGCAATACATTATTTTATATTTACACACTCCATGCTGTAGTATTGATTAGGAGGCAATACTTAGATAAGAATAAACTCCTGCTCGTCCTACAACTCTGTAAATACAATGACTGCAAAATGAAAAATGGATGAAGATTGTTAAATGTAAGTAAACTGCAACTCTACATTGTATTTTTACTTCTCACATACAATGCACAATTGCACATGGCTATGCAATATGAAGCAGTGATGTCTGCTTTTATTTGAATATGAATGCTTCTAATACAGCAAAGGGTATACACAACCTTCAATTTAACCTTAGCCATTGTACTGGATGCAGACTAGCCTTTCTATTGTTGAGGAGGCTGCATCTTATTTTTTTAATAAGCAAAAGGATTAAATTAAACCCCATGCAATCCAAATGAAATGGGGATTTTTGGACGCATTCATACAAAATGTGTCTGGAAAAGATAATTCCACTTAATGGAGGCATTTAAAGAAGTTGGCTGATGCTTTCTCTGCAACTTGGATTATATCTTTTTTTTTTCTTTATGCTCTCATAATTTATCCTTAAAAAGGGGGGAAACTCAGTGTTAACTTGTTTACCACAATTATTTCTGCAATAATGATTTAATTGATTTAATAATTTAGTAAATGAGATTTTCCATATTCTCAGAACTACAATTATCAGCTTTAAAATCCAGAAAAAAGGCCAAATACTAGATTTTTTTCACACTATACATAACCAGCTTTCAGTATATACCCTTCTTGTTATTATTATGTTTGTCATTTATTTCACTTTTAGCTCTGTATGTCTTTATTTTCTTCCGACATATAGATTTCCCTCAGCATTGCGATGGAGCTGGTGTGAGCTGTCAGATTTGCCGTTGATATCTCAATTAAGCAAAATAGGAAAATCTATTGTTTATGGGGGTGTGAGAGGGTATTTCCACGCAGCAGCCTTTAAAATGGGAACAAGAATGTGTTCGGTCAGCTTGAACAGCGCAGGAGGATTTTGGGGAGGACTCCTCCTTTGTGACACATGAAGCATAGACATAATGAATTATATTATAATTACAAAGCACAGTCTGTAGAAGTGGACAATATAGATATTTGGCCAGGGGGTGGAGTGTGCTGCTCCATAGAGACTGGGCCACTCCAGACTGCATTTCTATTCAGATCACTTTAACTTAGACAAATCTCAATATGAATGAATGGGGCTTTGTTCGGAAAATAAAAACATTTGAACAAGGACGCCTCATCTTCTCATACGCTGGGGGCACGTAAGCAATTTTACACATGTCTGGAAAGGACACTGAGCTGCTTTTCCGACTTTGTCAATGAGAACTCTTGATATCTTTATTTGCGAATATTTCAAAATAAAAGAGCGGCATGCAAAATCAAGATTTGATCAATAAATGCTCGTAGGCAGGAATATGTTGCACCAGAGCACAATGGTTTATCTGGATGGAACGTGCTGTGTGTGGTTAGACGGTGGAAGTACTATATAGTGTGGAGAGATTGGGCAAAGCAGAGAGAGGAGAGAGGCAGAGGGGAGGGAAGCTGGCAGTGACTGAGAAGATGAGGATTTGACGGCAAGGTGACAAAGAGTTCAAACAAAATGAGGCTTGTAGATTAGCAGCACTCCCCTCAGTGACAGGTGTCATCTCTTGGGGCAGTCTGTCATTCTGCCTGCTGCCACTCTTTATATAATATGAGGAGAGAGCGAGGGACGGAGAGGAGGAGCGGCAGCACCACTTGCACCTCACAAGCCATGGCCTAGCCTACCTGCCAGTAACCAAGATTAAAGCCTAAGTGGCAGAGGCAAAGCGCAACGAACAAAAGTTGAGCAAATGTTTATTAACCTCCACGGTAATTTCGTTTTAATGATTTCATCATTACTAGAAACTTCTCAATCAATGCCAGTGTAAAATCACTTAGTCAGGGACATTAGCTTATAATAGAGAAACACTAATGCCTTTTATTACTCTTTGATTTTGTGCTTTGAGGGTATGATTCTCAGTCATTTTTGCGGCTTTATTGCTTTATAATCTGTGTCATATCATTCAATCACTTCCACTATAATTGTGTTAGTGTTATAAAATGGTATAGGGTGAAATAATATGCACTTTCTGACCGTTTTGTGAGAGGTTTTCCATCCTTTTTTTAAACTAAGTAAAGTAGCTTTCCTGTTTTTTTTTTTAAAGATTCCATTATGAGTAATGTAAATTGTAATTACCGGGGACATTATTTCCTTTCATTATTAAATATTTATATATTAAATAATTTTTAAAAACAGTTCTTAACTAATTAAAAAAAATACATATACTATAATAGAAATTGTACTAATATGGCCAACTCTATAAATGTGTCTAAATGCACTTCATCACATCACAATAAAATAAAATGTAAATATGGTGAGAGCAAAAAACACTGTAAATAAACAGATACTACTACATAGAAGGAGAAAGCAAAACAGAGTAAGAAAGAGAGGCGATATTGTTCTTATGTAAAGAGCCGGTGAGTTTTGCCCAGACCCTTAACAAGTCTGTGATACAGGAAGGTATTAACTAAAGCTCGGAGGGAGCCAGCTCACATCATCTTGGTGACATGCAGACTGAGACCTGCTGCTCTCTGCCCAGGACTCCAGCCATCTGCTCCACAGATTGCACTGAAACACACACAGCAAGCGCTGCTGCCACCCTTCTGGGTGAGAGAGTCACCAGAGGGTCAGCTACTACTTCAGGACTTTCTCCCTTATACGTTCTGACTGCTCTTATTTATGTTGATTAGAGTCGCCAGGCAACCCAAGTATTAATCTCATAATCTACACTCAGTGAGAAACTGACAGTCTGCAGTGTGAGTGAGAGGCACTAAGAGAGGCTGCATTAAAAGAAGGAAGGAAAAAAAGAAGCTGGAAGCATGATAAGTATTCTGTTGTCTGTTTTTGACAGATGAGGGATGCCCCCTATTGACTTTGTCAGGGAAGCTAGAACATGGTTAGAGAGAGCACAACCAGAGCTGTTCGCAATGGTGATTGCAAATTGTGCAGTAAAATACTCCAAGTGCCTGCATTCTCAGTTACCAGCACAATATAGTAGAAAACTGGTCCTTAAGATAATATGGACAAAGGAAGGACTGAAAGGCTGAACATTAAAATGGCCAATATACAGTAAGAGTGTAAAATATTCATTGCACAGGTTGTGGAGGATATAAGGTTATGAGTGTATTTGGCACCCTCCTGAATGGAAAATTCTCCTGAATAACAATGAGGTTGTAAAGAATCAGTGCAATAATAAAAACCACAATGAGTGGTGGCTGATTATAAAAATGGAAAAAAAATTGAATTATCTGCATATAAACTAGAAACAAGTTAAACACAACACAGATTTTCAGGAATATCTGATTTTATTAAGATGTTGATTGTCTTTCATTCTATTTTTCTAACGTCATTTCTTTAAATACTTTACTAAAATAATGTGCTAAAATAATTTTACATTCTCGCAGCCTGACGGCACTTGTGCCCCGCGCATTGAAAAACAAGTCGTATGCCTCATGGTGCGTCTCTGGTCTGTGAACCAGTGTCCGTTGGGGAAATCGACCACCCTGGGCACAGTTGTGCTGGAGTGAGTAATGAGGCAGGCTTTTCCACGATGGCTGATAGAGGCTCCCATTAACAGCCATGCTTCAGGGTATTCTCTGTCTCTGTGTTGTGGAATGGAAATGAGATCTGATAGAAGCATGTATAATTTGTTGTCACATCAAAGTGACACTTATTAGCTTTATTTCCTTATCACTGTTACATCTACAGTACCTCTGGGTAAATATTTCAGTAAAGCGGACTTCTGTTAGCATGCTTTTGTATACCAGTAGTCAGCTTAACTTCCATTGATTGAGGAACTGTAACAATTGGTTACAGAAACGTGCATTTTCTATTGACGTGCTTTCAAAGTAGATGCAATGAACACCACAAATAGATTTCTTACAGCTCGTTTCACACACTTCTGTTGGCTCTTAAAGAACAGTTTGGACATCCTCTGTCATTTAACTTTTTTTCCCCTCTGTTTTCCTCTTTTCATCACCCAGGTTGATAATCTTATTAGTAATATCATACTACAGGATGTTAACATTTTTAGTCGACTGGTGGTTTTTGATATATTTTATTCATCAGCTGTCAGTCGCACACAGACACACAAGCAAACACACACATACACACATTTTTCCATTAATCTCATAGCCATTCTGAAGTGGATTATTTTGAATTTATCCAGCAGCCCTCTTCATATCTTTGTGACTTTGAATTGGGATATTGCAGGATGGACCACTATCAGAGGAGAATTATTTTCCCAACTCCAACAGAGAACTGAGCATTGAGGGGCTATATTTTACCATTGCATCTATAGATGTGCGGCATTATAACTCATGAGTGGCACCTCATTTCACACAGCCTAATGGCTTGACACTGAGAGCACACTGGGGATCCAGGCAGGGGAGCTTCCCTTCCCTTCATTTTTTTTTTTTTTTTTTTGGTCTAAGTTTTATGAGATACAAGGATTAGGGTTGATTGAAAGTCACAGTGAGCTTCTGCAGAGCACTGCAGCATGTATAAGATTTCACATTAAACTTTCCACACTGATGGCTTAATTCTATTAATGATACACAGACAACCCATGTAATATTGCTTTGATTTATGTTTTTACAAATTCTGCAGGCTCAATTTGCTGTGCTGAATTAAAGCCTGACAAGTCAAAGATAAGTTCAGATGCGGGTCTTTATACTTCCCCCAAAAAATCACCCCACACTGCACCAGCCGTGTGATATTTAACTGATTTAGATAGAGAGAAAAGCAGGCACTGAGGCACAGTCTACTCTTCAGTGAACTTATCTTGCCTGCCTGGATGTGACAGACAGTGTAGCCCTCCAGCTTAGTTGTCATACACCGGCGACCAGTCAGAGCTCGTCAGGTTGCATGATTGTATAATTGTGTTGTGACACCTTGAACCCGCCGGTGGTATATAACCATGTTAATTTTCTGATAGCACACCGTGGGCCGTTAGAATCAGAGTTATGATGGGTGTAATTTGTGCCTCCAACGGCAGAGTGAAAGGAGCAGGTCATCAGCAGGATAAATACAAATTAAAATTGATGCAGGTCTCATTTCTGCTTGACCAGTTTGTGTTGGGAGGCTGCAGAGAGCTAGGAATGATGCACTTGCCATTTGTGCCATTTGGTCTTCCATTTCAATTCCGAGCCTGAAGGCAAAAACTCCAAATAAAATGTACCAGCCTAAAGATGTGCTGCACTATCACACGCTTGATAAAAAAAAAAAATTAAAAAAGAAAAAGCATGAAGGCTTGAAATACGGCTACTTTTATACGGTAGTTCACAAACTTGATTAGGATGTTTCTCTTAAAAGTTTCTAACCAATAATTTCACATTAGTACTGCTTTGAAAATTAAAAAAAAAGAACTGCATATTTTCAATTTAACAGAAAGGTTGATTAGACACTTGAAGTGAAAAGCAACTGATTTGTGGTCAAATATATGAGTTTGAGCGTTATGATTTTTGTATTTGCTGCCATCTAGGACGCATGTTGACAGTAGTGTGTATGTGTACCTGTGTGTGTGTGTGTGTGTGTGTGGTACGTCCAGCAGAGCCAAAGAGGCATCCTCGTGAACTCCTGTCACAGCTTCCCTGACTGCGAGTTCAAGAGCTCTTCATTACAGCCTCTGCGCATCTGAGGGAAAGAGAAACAATGCTTAGAGCCCAGTGCACATAACCTTTCCATTCAATCAGCAGTTCAAACTGTCTCCCACTACTGCAAATCATTCTGTTTCTAGCCAGTCAAGTGCGGCACTAAGTCAAAAAGCCTCCTATCAAAACTGGATAAAAATATCTTTCACTTCAGTGATCGACAGACAGAAACATAAATGAGGATATTTGGGAATAAAACGACACTTTCATGTGATCATAAAGCAACACAGAGACTCTAAAATGTTAATTATAACATTTTAACTGATGTCTATGCGTTATCCGTCACTGTGTCTGAAATATGTATATTTATGAAAATAAGTAAAACTGGGCTGACAGTACAATGCCGACGTCAAACAAAGACTCGTCAGTAATGTTTTATACAAATCCACTGATATAATAATTATACTATCCCCAGTCTTTAGTGGAGGTTGATTGTTCTTGCTGTGAGCTAACACACTTAATTGTAGTATGCAAATGAGAGCAATTACAAAGCTTTTAGGTGAAGAGATGACAGCTGAGGTTGGTTTTATTGGAGGCCTCACCCAAACAGTTGTCATGGAAACAACATAGAATAACACAACTGTCAAATGGATATAATCTCATGATATGTCCAGAAATTGCCTCCTCTCTACTTTGTCTTCATAGACCAATCCATATGAAAGGGAGATCTTTGATTACTGAACTAATTGTCAATTTGGTTTGTGCAAAGGAAACAAGGGTGTAGCTGGAAAAAAAAAAAAAAAAAAAAAAAAAAAGACATGTTGGATTGGATTGAATTTCCAAACCAAAGCTTCATAAGAATGTAAAATATGCTCACACACACAGTCCAAAATGCTTTGAGCCTTTTGTAGTGTCAACAACTAATCACATGTATCAAAAAAGAATATCTGTTTATACTGTTTAGTTTCAAGTTTCAACAAAAAAACTCCCTGATTTATTGGATATGTAATAGATTATTTTAACTCAACTTTAATCTACTGTACATTAACTTTTTTTTGTTTTTGTTTTTTTTTTTTTTTACCAGAAATTGGCCAGAGTAACCTTTCCAGACTTTAAATCTGAAAAATGGCATTAATGACTGGCATTGTCAGCAAAGTGGTACAACAAAACTATCGCTGCTACTTTTCCATTTGTATGATTTTGTGGCTAAATGATTTTTTTTGGTTTGTTTGTTTTTTTTTGCTAAATTATTTACAGTGTTGTCTTTGTTCGACCTACATTACAGGAAACGACACACTCACCGCCACTGGCACGAAAAGCTAAAGTCGCCGTCTAAATTTGGTCTAAATTTTCTGTCTATATTACAATTACTCTTGTGGAGGCTTTCATGAATTAAATATGAGTTGTGTCTGAGAATGAGATGTTATAGAGGTAAATGACAAGAGGCAGTCTGTAATTGAGGCTGTGGCGACATGGGCCTACTGAACTAATCCCTGACTCGGTCATGTGATGGGCTGTTCTCCAATCGCTGGAGTTCTTTTCACCACAAAGCCAGGGCAGCTGGGAAAATTGATTTCTCATCTGAGCTGTATTTGATAGCTTTTGAAATCAAAAATTGAAATTAACTAACCTACGCCCCATCATTACAAAAGAGCAAATTAAACTGTGCAACAGCGGTCCCAAGCTCTGGAAACCCGAGAGACGAAATCGAAGATGCTGGCTCCTCTCGGCCCCTGATGCTCTGTCTGACGCTGCCTACTCTGTGTAATGTTGAAAACAATAAATAAAATGTTACATGGATTTGAAATAATTTATACGCCAGAAATATACCTTTTATAGCATAAAATATACAGTATAATGAGTTGTGATTTTTTTCTTCATTGAATAGATTTATTTTTTATATCATACTATTTAATTTGATGTAAATATAATATTATGTCAAAATGAAAGAAAATATACTTATTAAATAAATATAAAATACCAACACATCAAACAAGTGCAATAATAAAGTTGATAGATTCATTAGATGAAACAGTTTTAAATCACAGAACACTTTAGAATCAAATGTAAAATTATTTACAGTAAAAAATAAATGATCATTTTGAAAGTAATACACCGTGGAATGACTCATTTCCGAGTCATTATGAGAGGACTGCAGACACCGGTTTAACAAGCATTTGGGAGTAAAATCTCTTTGTGAGACTGAGTGAAAGTGGACAAGACATGAAGTGAAACAAGGTAGCTGGTTGTGCCGACAAACGACATGCCGAAACAGATGTTCCTGCAGGTGGACATGAAGATCAATAGGCGTTGGAGAGCAGCTAGATAGTTACCTGAGCTGCTGGAACTTGTAGCAGATGTTAAACAGACTGATGCCCTGGAAGGCTGATCAATGGACAGGAGGCAGATGGAGGAGAACATGGAGGAGTGCTGGGAGGAGCTGTTAGCGCAGGGAAACATAAAATAATGGGAGTCACATTTGATATGCAGATGGGCTCCTGTCCACAACATTAACCCATCAACATAAAAAAAAAACAGGCGTCAACTTTTGGGGAAAACTTCAACTTCAGCCGAAATACTCAACTCACTTCACTGACTTCAGCCTTGCGCTAATTACTGGTGAATTTATCTCGTCAAAGTCAAGATCCTGTAACGCTGATTATTTGTCCGGTATCATAATTCTAAACAGGTAGGGCACAGTGATGACCATTATCAGGTGTGAGAAACAAGAGATTCAGCAGTTTGCTGGGCTAAAAACTTGCCTAATTAGCAGTGGTAAGAGGTAGTGTCAGGCAGTGATCTAACAGACTATCACCTTTACCTCCCATTAGTGAATTAAATACACAGTGAAAATCCCACAGCGTCTCTCTTGGCCATCACAACTGGGTATAGCTGCAGCATTATCAATGTTAGTTCACATCTACATACAGGGGGGAAAAGATAGTTTGTTAAATTAAATTAAAAATAAATATACAGTATATTTGGTAGTCCTTAAATGCTATTCACACACCAATAAGTAAGAAATATAATCTATTATAATTGTGCATTATACATTGGACAGGTTGAACTAATATAAATCAGATATGACACAATGTTCGTCATGCACTGAAAATCATCTCCCCCTGAATTTTAATTAGGCTAAATCAAAGTCAAACATTTGTTATTGGTAGCAAGTGCAGAATCCTTCCAAGGTCTCAAATACTGTACAGTTGCATGAATACACTTGTGCAGACACACAGATGCACAGAATCCAACACTTATTCTACACACACACACGCACCCACGCACACGGATCTGACATCCAACGTCCCAGTGGCCTTGCTGTCCGAGAAGCAACTTGAACTAGGCGATAACCTGATAGACTTTATCTTGTCTTCCCTGGGTCTCAGTGAAGCCTGAAGAAGACACTTCAACTGCGCAGCATCCCCCCAGAGTCCTAACCTTCCCCTCATCTCTCCTCGCCACCATCAGTGCCTGAGAGCTGTCAGCGGCCTGTTGCTTATTGATGTTTCTGCATGTTTTATGTCTTTCTGAGATATGACGGCCCTGACATAGTGCTGATTTCAATCAGCTTGCCACATACCACAGAGAGTGACAGCTGGGGAAAGTAAGAAGGACAAAAAAAAAAAAAAGAAGAAGAAAAAAAAAAGAATTGGTGGGGATGTCTTTGGCTCAGATCTGCTCCGGCCTTGTCTCTGACCGGGGATTCTCCTCCCTTCTAATGAAAATGTTTCATTCACATCTCACATCTCTTGCCTCCCTCGCTGATGAATTCAATAGAAGAAAAAAGAGAAACGAATAGTGAGGGAAAGAAATTCAGCTTTTGTCAGATTGGGGAGGCAAGAAGAGAGGATGACCCCAGAGCCAAAGGTTCTGACACTGCATCAATCCCTTTAGGGGTGAGGCCTGCTGGACCAGCTCTGGCTGAAGATTACTTCAGCACATCTGAGGGATGGCTGCTCTATCTATTTCACACATTCTATGCAGAGGAGAGCCTTGTATGCTTTGGATCCTGAGCTGCCCAGTAAATTAGGTCTGAGATCATTGCATGGAATGAGGGGAGCTATCCAAGGCAATTCAACTCCAAACCATTGACAGAGAGAGCTTACTGAATCCCTGAAAAAAAGGGAGACGCATCTACTCCCTCTTTCTCTTTATGATACTAACTAGAATGTACCGTGGGTAATCCCAATAAGGCTCTTTACTTGCAAATTCAAGTATATGCCCGCATGTACCGATAAGACGCTCCCACGCAGCTTTGTCACATACGTGTTATTGACAAGCATATCACATCTATTCAGCTCTGGTCACTTTTGTCCTGATCTAAAGTAATATCTTTGACTTATTGCGGGCTCCGGTAAGCTAATAAAATATAGCGCTGTAATACTTGGAAAAATAAAAATTATCATGAACATTTAAGGCTGTTTTCATGAAAATGTTAAAGTCAAAATATCATATATATTATAATCAGCAAAATAAAACAAATAAATGTGGTTCTGTATTATAATATTGCTGAGAAAAATATAATTACTTTAATAAAATGGGTTTTTTTTGTTGGAATATGAACATGTATTTTGCCTCTCTGTAAGCAGCACTCTTTTCTATCTTTGTTTATTTTCCAAGGTTTACTTTTTTTTTTTTTAATATAGTTTTGTTTTTCTTGTCTGTATCGTCTGGAGTCTTATCTCTACCTTTAGCTTTATCTAAACTGACTTTAAAATGAAGAAAAAAAAAATCTACGCGATCTCATTGTCTTTTCAAACTTGTGTTTGTCTGTATCTGATAAAGTACAATTTATTCACTTCTGTTTTCATTGAGAGATATCAAATTAATAGCTCTAGTCAGGGTACTTTACTTTGAGTGCGCAGTCATATTTCACTTTCAGGTTTTTTTTCCTTTCTTTTTTTTTTTTTATAGAACACAATTATGCTGCCATAATGAGATTCAAAACAAAGACTAAATTAGCTGTCATTAAATTATTTCAATTTCCTTAACCTAATAGAAGATTGTGACAGGTGTCATAGTTGCTGTTATGTTTAACTTTGCAACATGTTATAATGGATAATTGATCCATCAGAAAACATCAAGCCAAGGCAATAACTGGCTTGAGACTATCGTACTGAACATGCAGAAAATCGAATTTAACCCCATGTTGACTAAGACACTCCCTTGCTCTGTCGATCAAGCATGTCTCTTTTTGACAGCTCTGTTCGCATGTTGTTAAATAATCTAAAGGGAAAAAAGAAACATGAAAGAAAAAGCAGTCTCAGAGGAACTGTCACAGAGAAAGGAAAATGCCATGGGGGGCGAGGAATGCCTTCAGTCGCACAGCTTTTCACATTTTAATTTCAGTCTCCAGGACTGACTCATGGTAGCGCCTGAGTGAGTGGGTCCTGGGAGTCAGGGCTCGCGCTGACCCCAGAGCATAGACAAGCCCAGAGAGATGTCAGCTGAGAGCTCCTGAGGATCACCAGGCTGCCAAGCGCTTTGAAAGCTGCTGCCAATTCAGCCTAAGTTTCAGCTGAATGGTCGCCACAGAGAAGGGGAGCGACAGCAATAAAAACAGGTTGCAAAAGGAAGAGAATTTGCTTTCAAAATGTATTTGGCCTTTGACCTTGCATCCAACCCTGTGGCCTCTGTCTTTGAAGCTGAGCATATTTTTTGAGAGACATTGAAAGAGGGGAGGGTTTTAGGGGTGGACTTGGGGCCTGTCAGTATAAATATATTAATAATCTGACAGCTTCATCTGCTTTTGAGGGCTAGACTTGACAGCTTCACAATGGCCTGCGCTGTAGTCCTTCTCGTACATGTCTAGCTTTCCTGTCTGAACAACACAGAGAGTTTATTAAGACATCACACTCCTGTGAAGTATTGATTTTACACCAGTCTCTGTCACTTACTGTATTAGCCCAAGCAGGAGCTCCAAAATAAACTATGACAGCTGCATGTAACCTGCTGAATATGTCTGAGAGAACGGCTCAGTTCAGGTAAATTTGCTTTTTATTCTGTTGTATATCTTTAATCTAATATCTCCTGGCCAGATTCCATGATCAAACATAAATACACAAAAGAGAAAAAGCTTTGATTTTTTTAAGAGTAAATACCAATTTTTTGACAGTGACAAATAAATGAGACATGCATTAGAGAGAGAGAGTAGGGGAGAATAAAAAAAGATTATTGCAATTAAGTTTTTCCTGCTTAGAAAAAGGAGCGATTGCTATCTTGAACAAAGGAGGGGGATGTGCATCTGCCTGTGGAAATGCGCCCCGCCTCTCAGACAGTGGGTCTGTCCGTGGAGAGACAGAGGGAGAGAGGGGTCAGAGGGAGCACAGGTAATTGAGGTGTCCCCTCCCCTCCCTTTTTTCCAGGGCTTCTCACCCCATCCTTTCACCCCCCACCCTATCCACACAGCGGGCACAATTACGCTCCCCATCACCCCACCAGCTGGCCCCCGTGATCCCACACTTCTTACTAAACGCGACTCCATCGGCCCTTTCCCTCTTAACCTCTCAGCACCCGCTCTGGGGGAATGGTAAAGCTGCACACAAAACTGGGGGAGAAGAATAACTCACGCAGTTCGACTACTTTTAACAGTTTGCAAAAAAAAAAAAAAAAGTAGCTGAGTTACACTGATGCATCCACTGAAAATTAACTGTATTGTGGCAGTCCATCTAGAAGCTTTAAAAACTACATATATTTATACATTTAACTGCCAGAATTAAAGCTGGTAATATGCAACAGTACATTAGTTATTATAAAATATTGTCATACTGGGAAGCATGACACTGCCAATGTTGTGATAATTAATTTTGCACTTTAAATTAGGAGAAATCTGACACATTTAGATACATTTGTAGAAAATAATGACTTTAAAAAAAAAATTCCACTCCAGAAAGTCCTATCCAACATTTAGCATCTGAACAAATTTAATTCAAGCTGTAATACCTATCAACATGTATGTTAATTGAGTGGCTTGAAATAGATTTCAACACCCGAGTGTCAGTCTGATCATATTTCTCGAACACGCTTCGAGTGTCTCTTGATAGACAGTGTTTTCACTCCATCCCTTCACATTAATGAGTGGGAAGGCTCTCCTGTGCGTTATTACCTGAAATAATACCATATGGTAAAATGTAAACAACATCTGCATATTCATGTCATAACTTCATCTGTTTAATTAGTTCCAGCAAAGCAGTTTACCCTCTGAGGCCCTCCCTGTCAGAGCAGTGATGGTAGAGCCGTGCCCTGCTGTCGGTCCTGACAGTCCTCCATTGTTCAGTTGACGCTCCTGCCCTGTCTGTTTAATGCCAGGTGCATCTTTACAGGCCACGGATCAGGTGAAGTGAGTTAGGAAGCTTCTTTCACACTGACACCAGACCTGACATATCCCTCTTTAGCGAGGAGACCTATAGCAATTATTTGAGGATATTCTATTGTATGTAAACACGCCTTGGTTAAAAGCCAAACTTTCACCAAAATGACACCATCTCTGACATGCATTAGCCACTGCAAGCATACAGACATCAATATGTGTAGTGAAATGCATCTGTTTTCATTCTAGACTATCACATCATCTGAGAGAACGTGATACACACGGCTCAGGTCAATCTCACGTGTAAAATAATACCAGATATTGTTTATTTCTCTATTTAAATCCCAGCCAAGATTACCAAACACTTCAACAGCCTCTTGCCATAAAACAGTTCTGTGAAAGACATGTGTTTTCTGATATGGAAGCACTACTTCACAATATTTTTTATGCATCTTTTATTTGGCAACCACAATTTCTCTATATTATGAAAACAATGCTCACGGTGCCAGAAGAAACACAATAACAATTTTAAATGAATTTTTTGGATTCTTGTGATGGGAAAAAAGGAAATAAAGAAAAACAGGGCAATGTGTTATGAGAAGCTTGAGTGGGCATTCTCTAATTAAATTCTCCTTCATCAGGCGCTCGTTTGTGCACAAGCATTATACTTTTGACCCCATGTAGCTTGAACACTAACATGCCTGAGGAAGGAAAAAAGAGGAGGGAAATGAAAGAGAAAAACATGAAGGAGTATCTTATTAGGGGAGTCAGGCATGTTTTTGGCCCTCGTTTCTTGATGGCTGCTCTTGGTGTCGCGACCTACTGGCGTCTAGCTAATACGACAGTGTACGCCGTGCCATTGTTCTCAATCAATAACTAATTATCAAAGTACTGGCTCCGGCTCGTATTGTCCTCTTTGCTTGGAGCCCCTTGTTGCGGACTGAAAGACAGAAAGGGGGAAGAAAGGGGAAAGGAGGGTGGCTTTTGGCTGCACAGTGATGCTGCCGCCACAACATCCTCGCAAGCCTTTCAAGATACACTGTGCCGTCAGTTTGAATTACCATCGCCTACTAATTGATATGAATTAGAACAGAAGAATTATTGTTGCAGCTGAATGTCATAACGATATCCTCAAAGTAATCATGGGAGACAAAAAGAGAACAGTACAAAACACACAAGCAGACCAAATAAGAAAAGACAAATTAAGCCGACTCCTGCTAGGGACTTTGCAAACGAGGCTTTAAACAATGGGCAAAGAAAATTAGACTGCTACCAATCTGTATGTTTCATTATTTCAATCTTGTTTGCTAGTATGAACTATGATTTTAACTAAACAAAAAGGATTTCTCCTCAGAAAAACAGCATGAACTTGTATTTCATTTGTCAAGCGCATCTTAACCATCAACAGGTTCAAATGCGCTGCTCAAATCACTGATACAATGTCCTTTTATCACCTTGTCATTGTTAGTTGGTTTTTACAAATGAGTTGACAGAAATAGAAGAACCCAGTAATTCGTAGCTGGCACCACAAGCTGGATTGTGTGCTGGTGCCTGCCTGTCTCTGTGCTTCCTAATGGAGTGGGGAGTCCTGTCATCCCACGTGGCAGCACAGTTCACTTCTCCGCAGTCCTGCTGGTGCCACTGGCACCAGGACTGGGGGCCAAAGCCCCCAGGAGCGCAGGGGGTGGCTGGTGCCCCAGTGGCAGGCAGGGGTCAGCCTAGTAAAAGTGCTGCCCTCAGGACAGTGAGTCTAATCCCACAGCAAGAGCATGGCAGCTGGAGCAGCCCATCCGTTCAGCCTGTGTAATGATATCACTTGCACTGGATCTGATGTCTGACCTCATTACCGGAGTTTAATTGCGTTGCTAACAGAGTTTCAGTTCTTCTTTTCTCTGGCCTCTCTCCATTTTTGACAGCTCTCCAAAAGAATTCCTCCTTTGCTCAATAAACTAAATTAATTAATTCCGCATTTTGTCCTGTTTACCATTTGGTTACTATAATTGAAAAATACCGTTTTTTGTCTTGTCTTAACAGGTAAATTACAGTTTCTTTCATGCTGTATCCAGCTACAAGTAAATAAAGTAAAATAAATGTTAAATGATGTAAGTACCAATGTGTCAAAAAATATATAAAAATAAATTAAAATAAAAAATTAATTAAAAATAAATAAAAACTTGAACACATCCTGTTTTTAAGAACTTCACTAAAAACTTAAAAGTAGATACAATTTAGAAGAAGTTTTTTTTTTTTTTTAAAGACAGGTGGTTATTGATAAAGAAGTCATCTGAAACAGAGCAGAGAGTATTAAATCAGCAGTTCATTAACACCTTTTAAATATACCTGGTCCTTATCACATTGCATTAATTACAAATAAGTGTGAAAAAGCTTCACTACATATGTAAATGATGATGCTGTTGTTCACACTTTTAATTAGGTAATGATTTTTTTAAGTTTAGTTTTTGTTCCATTATAAGCAATGAGTCTAAACTGTCAATTTTACCTTGAGATTTTTATTTTGAGGTTTTTACACATCAGATTTATGTAGAGCCACATGTTGTGGATAACCAGTACTGGGCATAATGTCTCAAGGGAAATATTTATTTTAATATTTTTCAGGTTGTTTTGATGCTTTTGAATTCAGAAAAGCCGCCCCCGGCCCCAACTTGTTATGAGTCGTGAGACCTAAGAGGCAGCTGTACCCTGCCCTTCACCATGAAGGAAATCAGTCTCTTTCATACCGTGATACCATGTAAAATATGAATAATGAAATCAGTCAGAGTTGTTGTGTGAAAAAGGAGGCATGACTGGGTCTCGGAGCTGAAGATAGCTGCTCTGTTGCATTGCTATCACCAGCATTCTCCCTCCCACACAGCTCAAGAGGTAGTGTCATCTTTGTTTCCTACTTGGCGCCCAAGATTCAGCCCTCTGCAACCTGCACACCCTTATAAAGCTCCAGTGGGTCATGGGGAACAGGCCATCACTGTTAATGGGGTTGCTCTTTGAAAACATCACAACACAAGTAAACAGGGCACTCCATTGTGTATTAAGTGCAGTGAAACTTTGAGTAACAGTATCATGGTGGGTAAAGGTTACAGGCACAAGGTATCTGCGAGTGTGCAAGTGTGTGCACAAACTGTCGCTTGTGTACAGGTGAAGTGAAAAAGATGCTGCACTGTATTGAAAATGCCTCATTACTATCCTCCCTGTTTTCTTGGGCTCATATAGTGTAGTTACGTGCCCTTGAAAACAGACCCCAATTAATGCTTTGCATTGTGCATTCGGATAGATTTTCCAATATTCTCATCATGAAAGAGCAATTATAATTCCATGATTCATATGCACACTCCATTTGAAGCAGCTATCCTAGCCTATTGTCAGTTGTCAGAGTAGAGGATAAACCATGAAAAGGCCTAATCCTGCTATGGGCAGCAGGCTTTAATGAGCAGCCTGTCTCAGGCAGAGCCATGTGATACCCAGGCTGGGGCTAGACCAGTGCAACATGCAGGTCAGCTCCTAATGGAGGGCTCCATGGCTTCCCCTCTGGAGAAGGGCGGAGCCCACTTACGTTGACCTGTTAAGTCAAGTTGCTCTCCTCTGACCCTCCAAAAGATGCCTGGATGTGGGAGATTGTCAGGAAAGCTACAGCACAAACAGCCGTGCTGCCTGCAGGCAATGAGGCTCCCCAGAAATAAAAGAAGAAAAAAAAAAAGAAAACGCCAGCTCAGGACAAGAGACTGGAGCCTGTGAAAGATGTAAATTCAAAGCAAAAGCAGTAGAACTTTAACCTGTGGGCTATTATGCAGCAAGTGAAACAGAGCTGCCGCTTGGAATTAGAGGACAATGGGGAGTTCAGGCCAGGGGCATTTAACCAATGGACATCTAGTGTATCAGATCCCAATCTTAATGACATCAGTGACCGAAGCTTTGGAGAAACTCTGATCTCTGGTGGCATAAAGAAAGGGTCACAGCCCAAAGGCATTAGTAAAATATATAGAAAAAAAAGGAAAAAAATATGAAAAAAAGAACAGATAATGAAAAGAGGTTATGAGAAACCAAGGCGAATATTATTGCTGGACTTCACTGAGATGCAGAGGGGAGGTAAAAGCTGTGCAAATAGTCATGGGATTGCAAAGTCAATAATACGTGCAATCTTCACAGACAGAAAGCTATAATCAACAAAAATCCATATTGAGGGTGAATGCCAGAGTTTTTCAAAATGTCAGTGGAGTGTGTTTGCAGAAGGGCAGGAATGACAGATGAAGTGCAGGGAGGTGAGTGGCAGGGACACGAGGACAGGAGGACTCTGTGCTGATGAGGTCCTGGACACAGAGACCAAGCAAAGTGCAGAGCCAGGCCAGGAGACCACTCTACACAGCCTGCCCCCTACAGAAAAGCCAAGAGGAGTCAGTAGCACTGCTGCTATCTGTAATCGGAAGCATCCACTTAAAATTCATAGGTTAACAAGACTGTAGGCCCGGACTACAAAAGGCACCAGCAGTGATTTGTGAAGACACTCTAAAACAAGCAATGATAAAATTACTTTCTGTTTCCTGCCACAGTGCCATGAAATACAATGCCTTTGCTATTGGACAAAATAGAACAACTGAAAACTGGGTAATAGTAGAGGAAATACAGTTTTTGTGAATATAAGCACTTAAGTTGAACCATTCCAGGATATAGATATTTTCTATTTTCTGTTCCGACAAAAATGCAGTGAAATAGAGGGTCCATTTTTTTTTCTTTTCGATTTCTGTCTCGTAAATCCTTTTCAAACGCAATTCCTATTCTTCTTTTGAGGTCTTTTAAGTCATTATAAATGTTTTCTCTCTCTCTCCCTCTCTCTCTCTAGCTTTAGTCTTCCTGAATAAAATAAGTGCAGATTTGCTGGAAATCAGTGGCTTTTGTGTGTGGCTGCAGGAGCATGGTGAAATGTTTGGACACTAATACCCATTCATTTCGGTAGCGCCATAAATAAAAGCTGCCAGCTATGCGGCTGCCGTGAAGTGGTATTCTTTGGTGCCCAGCAGGATGTCCTGTTCACATTAGCGCAGCAGGGAAAACTGGCCGGAACAGCCAGACAACTAAATCAAGACATTGTCAACTTCTGACAAAATTGCTAAAGGGGGGAGAACTGGTTTTAAGAGGGGTTGTGCATGTCTGGTTGTGTGCATGTTGCAATGTGTGTGTGTGTTTTTGTAAAACACAGACAGAAACACAGAGGGATGAAGAAAATAAGAGAGACATGAGGGAAATATACAGTATCTTTTCAAAATGCAGCATATTCTGGAAAATAATTTCTTACACAGTAACACCATGGGGCTGATATAAATGAGGAAACGCTACTAGAATAGAGACGACAGCGCTTAGCCCGAGAAATAAAACCACCGCCTTCACAAACACTCGTCTCCTGTTGTGTTTTTATCCTCCATTCATGTCAAAATGCTTCCAAGTATCAGTTTTCCAATACGTGCCAATATTGTGTAAGCTCATACAAAATTGCAGCACAAATAAAAACATACCTGGCATTGTACTTTTGTTCACATGCTGTGGCTTTAAATAACAGTGATGGATATTTTTTTAAGCAATAGGTCTCAGGCCACTGGTCACTGTGAGCCACCTAATTATCGACGGAACATAAGTCAAGTGTCTGTACATATAAACTTTACTAAAACCCCTGTAGCCAAAAAACGATCAGAGATAAATATTTGAGCATCTGTGCGAAACGTACACTAGGTCAGGGCAAACGGCACCCATGTGACACAGTGTCATAAAGCATACTCTTTTAAACACAGTCCCAGCCCTGGGCCAGATTTGCAGGTGGTCGATTGCCTGGTCTTCACAGAGGTTAACTCTTAGGGAGTGCTAAAAGCTGCAGGTCTGAAAGGGAGTCCCATCATCAGAGGAGGCCTTAGTGCCAACAAGACCCAGATAATGACAGCTCTGACCTCAGTTAAGTACATAACACAGCAAGAGCTCTTGGATGTGCTGCCCAGAACAATGTACAGGGAGAAGGGAAATGCTGCGCCAGGGCCACAGCTGGGACATAACATGCCAGTGGGCCGGCCTTTCTGATTAGGGGTAAGTAAGCCTTTTAACTTTGTTAGATTGAAAAGAAAAAGGCAGGGAGGAGTTTCTATTTATATCTTTTCCCCCTATAAACCCTACTTGACAACACAGTGGTTCAACCTTTCCCAACAATGGGGAAATGGACCATTAGGGTGCATGTCAGAAGCCTAATGTACTGCACATTATTAAAGGAAAGGACTAAAGTGAGGTTTGTCAGTGCCACCATGAGGTTGCAGCTGGATTTTATGTATCTTGAGGCAACCTGGAACCTGTCCAGGCCGCCCCTCTTTTGGAGTTCTGTGAACTGGAGATGAGAGGAGGGCTCCCTCTTTCTGCAGGCTCTAAGTTGGTGTCTTTGCTGCCGGGTTCAGTGGACCTTGAGAAAACACCAGTGAGTCCGTCACCACCATGCCTCCTGGGACAAAGCTGGCTGGCCACTTCTGAAGCTCCAGTGACCCAAGGATTGAACCCTGCTGCTCCCCATTCCCTGTCCTACGCAGCCACTGGGAATCTATGACCTCAAGTTCATCGGGAATCACACACTTGCATGGCAGCTTCAAAAGCAGTGGCTGGCTCTGTCATGTTTCTAAACTGTGTGGTGCCCTCCACTGCCTCTGCACAAATTAACAAAAGAAAATATTGATAAGACGCCTGCATATGTGTAAGGCATGTTGGTTTTCTTACAATCAGAGGCATATCTGGAAACACAGCTTTGTTCTGTCTTTTTAAACATTAAGTATCCATGTCAAAAGCATATCGTGGTTTCATAAACACAGTTATGATTTTGTAATAACTTTCTTCCTGCATCCAAGCCCAGATGGCTCTTAATTGGTTGGCAAAGGGAGCAAGAGGTCTTTTTTTGAGGCGTGAGTGTGTGATTGTTGCTGCTGAATTGCTGCTGTGAAAGGCTGGCTGCGTGATGTAGAGATGGAACAGTGTGAGAACAGGTCACACAAAGGAACCACCAGCCTTGCAAGCGGGGGGATGTTGGGTATGTGTCTTCAGAGGGAGTGAGGGGGGGTGGGGGTATGGGGTCAAACGAAAGACAGCCTGAGATAGGAAAGTGGAGACGTACGTATGTAGGGTGTGGGTTATATTTACTATGATGATATATAATGATAAAGTCACAAAGACTATTTTTTTCCAGTAGTAAAAGTAGTAAGCAATAATTGCACTAAACAAAACCTTTTTTTTTTTTTTTTTTTAAAAATAACACTTTACCCTCTGAAAATATTCTTTAATTTAATGAAATGTTACTAAAATGAGTTGATTATTATGTGCTACAGCTTTAAATTGAAAATAACATACAGTACATTTTCATTTGTTTATTGTGATCTAAATCATGCTGGACAATTTTACAAAGCAAACACAGACATGACGGTTGCAATTAGAAAGTTGATTTCGAGGACAAAAAGCAAAAAATGTAATTGAAACAAGGGAGGGAAAAAATGGTGGTTTTCTTACATACATCGCTGCGGGGTTTTATATAAAGTAGAAGGAATGAACTTAGCCGTAGTTCAACACGTGGCTGAGTCCTATAGACCGACATTATTAAATATATCTTGTGGGTGAAATAAATGAAGTGATCTGCCTTTGCTTAATAAACCAGTACTAGATGTACTAACTCTGAGAGGGGAGACATGACCAGGGGAACATGAAGCCCTAACACTTGTGCAACACCTTCTAACAGGATCTCTTCATGAGTAAGGGGCAAAATTAAGCTGTGTCAAAATGGCAGGCCATGGGAGAGGTTGCAGTAGACATCAAATCAACAGCAGTCCAATACAAGATCCCATTATCAATGACACTATATGTGTGCCCCCGGCCAAAAGTCTCCTGCACGACAGAAGTTAAGGTGTTGCTTGATTCATTAGTGCCTGTGTCTGAGCCGAGGTGATGGCTCTCTCATTGTCCTGAGAGGGGTGAAAACTGGAATGTCTTTTCTTCCTGTCAACACTATGTCACTTTAATTTCTTTTTCTGACGCCCAGTCTTGACACCTGGAAAGGTTTGACCGAGTATGGTAGCAAGGGATCATAGGAGAGTCCTATTTAAAGGGAGTGGTTGACACTGTTGACATTTCATTCTGCTTCTTCCTTACAGTCTCACCTTCTCTTGTACGAAAAGAAAAAAATGCATTGCATTAATGTAGATAAGTTGTTCATTGTTTGAAAGACCAGATAATGATCAGTCATAACTCAATGTTCTTTAAAAATTTGGCCAGACGCTGACACTATCATCTACATGTTTGAAACTGATCAGAGATGGCCAAGGGAGGGTTTCTAGATATTAACATATCTGCAGTAATTTAAATTAAAGATGCAATCTCACTCACATTATTAGTAACTCAATTCAGAAGCAGAATTATTCAGGGGATTTTACTGATTATAATAGTTGTCTCACAATTTACAATTGTTAAAAAAATGACTGTAATGTGGTTTATTGTCTAGTATTTGTGTTGAAGTATTTACTGTATGAAGTCACCCATAACACACTGTTAGAATATAATAGCTGTCAATGGATGCACAGTGCTAATAATGTAATGTGCCCCTCCCTCAGGGAGCTGATCTCCTCATCTGGGTCATGGTGAGTATTAAAAGGGTTAAGGGTGCACAGTAAATTTATTGTGGGTCTTCCAGCACCAATGGGCCAGAGCACTAATGGATGACCTTGGGGTTTGGCTGTTCCAGACTTGAGGAGATCATGTCTCACCACCTCCCTACCACCAGGATGACCCCAGCCCTCTCTGCCCCTGCCCTCAACCTTTAACTCACTGATCTTTGACCAAATTATTAAGCAGACACCTGCTTTCCGGTGTATGGTCAGAGTGGGGGGGAGGAATCACTCTGAGTGCTCTAATTTGATGTAGATGTGTGTTGCGACACTATCCATCTCGCTAAAGACAAACCCATCTGTTACACTTACCGGCTGTATAACTTTCACTGACACCCATAAGCAATACATGTAAGAAATATTTACACTCATGTCCTTTAACTTTATAATTTAATTAGCCAATATAATGTATTGTTATGTAGCTTTTTTTTTTTACTATTGAAATTCAATTGATTTATGGCCACATTATCACTACACAATCCTGCATATAATTTATAAGGACAGGTACCAGAGTGAGGGGACAAGTATTTGTAGGAGATAAACGTATGCCCTACAGCAGTTAGCTCCTGTAAAATTACTTCCTGTTTCCTCTGATATACTGTTAGCACAATGTACAATAACTTTCAGGTACAGTTCTCCAGGGCAGAAATATCCAGTGGAACTTACACCTGCTACCAGCCCATAATAACAAATTAAATGCTCGTTCATCCAGCCCTTAAATCACTTAATACAAAATGCATCCATAAATTCTATTTATTTTAAAATGGCAAAAAAATAAACATAAAAACACTATTTTTTGCTTAAATCTTCAATCTGACTGTTGATTTTTAGTCGTATCCTTCTCCCTCCAGTTAACATATTCTCATAATCTCATATTCATGCCACACACAAGCACACACCAACCTTTCAAATAGAGGTGGGACAGAAAAGTTTGTGATTATATCAGCTATAAAATATAGTCCTCCGTCAAGGGCACTAAGGCACAGGGACCAGCCCCAAAGACTGCTATGGACCTCAGGGACTAGTAGGTGTCAAACTTGAGGAAAAAAAGGAGAGAAAAAAATGCTGCCATTAAGGTATAGCTTGGAAATGACACTGACCTAGGTCTGCCATCTTGCATTGTCCCGCCATCTGCACAAATGTGAACTTTGCCTTTAAATCCTGGCTTCTCAATTAACATGTCCAGCTGGGTGGAGAATTCCGTCAGCTCCCTAATATCATTATTGCCACACCAGACTGTGATATAAATATTAAAAAAGTGCCCAGAGCTCTTTGCTTGCTATGTAGGAGCTTCTGCTTCTTAGGTTATAATGAAGTGCACCCATATAGTAGGGTAACAGGACGACGTGTGGGCCTATTAAGACTTCTGCAGACTGTAAGAGAAAGATAAATGTGAACATTTCTTTTTGAGCTCTCAGTCCTCTCTTCTCAAGCAAAATCTTGTAAATGAGGCAGCACCTACATGGCAAAACAACGCATCCTCCAGTGCTCTATGACGGCCCAAGCCTCTATGAGATATTCTAGTCGTTGCAGACAAAGAGGGTTTAGAAAGCATCAAGTCTTCTTCCAAAATGCAAGCTGTGTGGTCTTTGTGATAGCCCCATTACAGCATGAAGGACTCTTACTTTAGGCTGTGTGTCTGTCTGTGTTTGCTTGTATGGATAACTGTACTTTCCAGGAAAAGAGATCTTAAGAGGAAGTCTTTGAATGTAGGACATTGGCGCTGTAGCGGTTAATCTCCCCCCACGGCTTTACAGACGGCTGTGGATTTAGGAGTTGGCATCATAACTGACCAGTGCTGTTTGATTAGATAACAGGGGATCTACTGCAGGCATCAATGGTCCACCGTGCTGAAATGAAACAGTTTGCTCTCTGCCGGTTCTGCTTAGAACACGATGGGGGTGATTCTTCAACAGTCTGATGCCACAAGCTGCCAAGCCGCGTCCACCACAGCGATACCATGATCATGGTGATACTACGGACAGCACCAGCTTGAACCAGATGTTAGAAATTAGTCGGCCTTTTGGCTGTCATAGTGTGTGCCCTGCAGCTTTCCGCAGTGTGAGGGATTTCAGGTGGCAGATACTTGCCAAAAAATGGCAGTGGAAAGACATTTAGGTTGAAACAAATGGTAATTATAATTCTACAGCTAAGACTGTAACATTTCTGCACTGACCATGTTTTTGGCTTTTAAGGCGTAGGCACTTTGTGGCCAAAAATACAGACTGGCTCATTATTCTTGGTGAAGACTCTGACCAGATGAATAGCCTTTTGTCTACATGTGATACTAAAGTCTAGCTCCACATGGATGTGGATTCTGAGGGGACAGACTGAGGAGCAGGAGGCATCACAATTTCTGTGAATGTTGAAAATCTAACATATATGTGCAATGCATTGTTGCCCACTTCACATGACAATCTTGCAGAATGCTGTAAAAAAATATTTCTGCCTATATTTGTTTAAAAGAGCAGCAAATTTTGCTTGTACCGTATAAACATTTGTTGTTGTTAAATAAGACAAAGCAACCTTCTTAGGATAGGATTTCATTTCAGTTGTTCAATAAAACTGTATCATATTATCCTGATGTACTGTGTGCATTTCATGTTGCAAAGTATAACTATTTACATACCGGGAAAAAAGTGCATCAAATGCTGTTAGGTTAAACAGTGTTTTGCTAAAATGAGGCTTGCATGGCAGAGGCAGGCTGACTGGTTAAGCTCAGCCCTTCCTGTGCTGTGGTGGACGGCCTTTGTCCCCTAAAACGAAATATACTCTGGAGTGCATGGGGTGGATGTCACTTCAGATACAGATGCATTTGTGGTCTGCATGGGGGGAAATAATGTGCAACAATGATATCTTTGATCATTGCTAGAACTCCCCAACACAGGAACTGTGTCGAGTGTGGTTATCATCAACCCATTTCTATTCCCCCAGCACAAATCATTCCATGGCTCCTTCATCCCATGTGCCAGAACTGGGTTTCAAAAGCAATTTCAGCTGAAAAATAAGGTGCTTTTCTTCAATTTTCAAGCCATTTGTATCAGGGTTAGTGTTGTTTACCTAGCTAGTACACTGGTATTTACATACCCCTTTAAAGAAAAAAATGGCTTGGTATGATTTATGGACTGCAGCAAGAGCGCAATTTTCTATGTCGTACACCTAATCTGAGAGGGTATGGAGAAAGGTCACATTGACCATACAAATACCATGGCCCTTCCACAGAGAGTGGGTGGATATTCATTCTCTTTAAAAAAAAAATGTCAGTTAGGTCTGATTTATGATATGCACAGCTCCACAACACCTTTGGATGCAGCCCTACATTTTGGCCAACATAAAAAAAGAATAAGAAAAGGGAATCATTTCTACTAAACTACTGTCCTTGATATATTCATATGTATGCTAGTGCTTTATTAGTTAATACTGTATACATCACATCATGATCATGATAAAAAGATTAATACCAAAAGCAGTAAATGTTGCTTTAATTGCAAAACAGCAAAGAACAAAGAGAGAGAGAGAGAGGAAGCAAGTGAAAGCCAGAGAAAGAAAGTGAGATGCTGTCAGGTGTTAGGATCAATGCCATGTTTTAGAGTTGTAACCTTTAGCCTCCCCCTTGACTCCAGTGTGATATGACACCATGGGATTGGGAGACACAGAAAATACATTTTCAGAAATTTAGTGAGCACAGTACTGCATAATGCCTCTTGTTTCTACTCTTCTATGATGTCTATTGGCCGCAGATTTTACTATCAATGAGAAGCCTTTAATTTATTATCCATTAAAACCTGACACTGTCACCATATCTTCATTAATATTAATATCAGCTCTGCTTTCTCCACAGTACAACCGTGTGGCAACGACGGTTGTTTCTGCTGGAGAGAATAAAGGGAATTCTACCAAAAAGGTCAGCCAATTCATAGAACTGCTGAAACACTAAACAAAATAATAAAGGGCATCACAATCAAGATATCATCCTGGGACAAACCAGTGAGTTGAAATGACAGCACAGCAAACAATTGTGCAGCTGACAAACTCTATGCTTTATTTCAGGAGAAAAGAATCGTTTGCAGTGAGTTACAATATGAGCTGCTACCACTGCATGATGAAAAGTGACAACAAGAACAACTGTTGTGCATACACTACGTGTATCTTTTGTGACAGATTTAACTTTTCATATTAAAAAAGGTTAGGGGAGTTCAGATGTGGGTGTCTTTGTTTTCAAATCTATTGTTAAACCAAGCAACTCGATCTGTCCTGAAGTTACATTTAGGTTCCATATGTGACTGCTATTTTGTACTTTTACTTTGATACCGTGACACATTTGGCAAGGAACAATGGATCTATAAAAAGGAAATGTATAGAGTGTCAGCGCTAAGATTCAGTTTCATGTTCAGCATTATGCGCTCATTATTTACAGTGTGCTCACTCCTTGCATGGATGGACCAATTTATGGGGAAGCAGAGGATCAAGTTCAGTCCTAATGACAACCCCTCACTGACCTCTCTAGAGAAAACAAATGGAGCCCCAAGGTGATGTTTCAATATCACTAACTACTTGGGTGTCCTAGGGAAAGGAACAGATGTAGCCCTAAGGATGAGGAAGGGGTGAGGTGCAGGTCAAGGTCACCATACGCCAAGGTTAGGGTCAGATAAGCACGGCTGGCTCGAGGTCTTCACATGCCCACAGGCCATAAAAGGGAGGCGTGGACAGAGACTCAAGAGCTATGGATCAAGTGTTATTCCACCGAGGGCCTGAGAGGCCTGTGAGGGCAGGGGCACTGGGGTTCAGCACTGTCATATGCCTGGGTTATATAGTTGGTCACAGTTTTAGGCAACTACTTCTACTTCTGACTGTTGCTGGGAGGATATGAGCTAAATGAATTTATAGGTGTCGATATGGTATATCATTTATACAGTAATGTAATAATTCTCCCACACTTTATTAAAATTATTAAAATAACTGAAATACAAAAGTACTTCTACTGGAAACAGGAGTTTATGCTATGTGGTATGTAAAGAAATGCAATTCTATATATGTGTACTATATATATATAGACGATGTGACAGCCACAAGAAACAATCTAAATGATCTCTAATTGGAAAAATCTAAATGAATTACTTCAGGTTATTTGTTAAGACTATGAAATGTCAGACTACGCCATTAGTTGCAGTGGGAGATCCCATGGTATTTGGCGAGAATAAATTAGCTCTAGCACATTTATTTTGACTTAATTAATAAGATAACCTAAGTGATTTATTTGATTCCCTAGACTGTATGGCACAATAATAACCTACAGTATGAGGTAAATTTGCTAAATGTGTTCAACTAGAGAAGAACAACAGGAACAGAGTGAGACTGCAATTACTGTCATATTCATGGGGAGGAGGATGCTAATAGGGAGATTTTCTGCTCCAGATCAAATCAAATGTAAATGTATCCTGGTGGGTTGTGCTTCCTTTAATTAGAAGGTGCAAGTAGTTTGATAAACTCTTAAAGATTGTGGTTCCTATGGTTGTCAGCTCATTACATGTCTGCTCATTCTGCAGTGCAGTGCGTAAATCTTTTGCATATTTTATAGTGCACTGTATTAACGATAGCGAACTACGTACGTGTAAAATATCCGTTCAGACAGAGAATACGCAGACATTCAATGGCTTTACGACTCAGATTCATAAGTACTCAAGAGTGCTGATCCTCTAGTCATTTATTATTCATTTTCAGGTAAAAACAAAAAGGGACCTTTCATATAATGAGGACATTAAAGGGAGAATTAAAGACATCAGGTAATTTTTTTCATGATTAGAATGAAACACTGTTTTGACACAATGCAAGAAAAAAAAAGATTAAACATTTGTAACTCACTCATCTACAAAACTCTACCATTCTTGATACATGAACTTCAAGGTAATAAATAGCACCAAACTTTGCAGAACATGCGGCTGGGAAAAGTCAGTATAACTACTGCTCCAAAACCACTTTCACTCAGAAGAATAATAGTGACAAAACACATTAGAATGGGAAAGTTCTCTCATTATAGCGAGAAAGTATATGTCATGAAGACAAGAGAAGTTGGAGGCTTTAACAAGAATGCCTTGTCGATATAATGTGTGAAATGTATTTAAAATAACAGGATTTCAGGCAGTGCATTGATGCTGGAGGTTCAGATGACAGAACAAGCTGCCCAATGAGAAATAACACCCTGAATATCACAGAAAAATGTGCTGTTAACAAGGAATTAGCTCTCAAACTAAGCTGCAAAATTTACGTAGCATATTGTGCATGTAAAAATGATACTTACTACTCAACAGGAACAAAAAAATAAATCACAGATTTAGTTCACTAAAATGCACACACTCAATAAGTTTGTGTTGTGTGAGGCAACACTACTAACTTTTTTGGCATACATCTAAATCTCCAGCATTATTATTAGAGAACAATAGAACAGTGGTGGTAGTGATTTTATTTTTATTTTTTTAAACTGGGGGGTCGGAAAAAAAACAGATGTCTTGCAGCTTACTGATATTTTCAAGTTTTTAAGTCTCAATATACAGCTCTAACTACTATTGTTAAGGAAGAATAATGTGACATGCAAATTATCTTTAATGCAAATACAGTAGATGACAAACAATTATATCGTGAACGCAAAATAATACAAGGATTTTGCATTTGAAAAATATTTTGTATTTTTCATGAGATCTATTATCCTATCACTTAAAATGATTACCTTCATTCTGAAGACAGCAAATGACTTGTGCATGGATCCATTATATGACTAAAATATGTCCTTTATATATACCTATCAAATACAAGTAAAACTGATGTGAAGTTCATTACTTGTCAGTGACAGTGTTAAAACATGTCAGCATCAGGGACACTTTTATTATGCTGTTGTTTTAATGAGATCTTTAAAAAGGCTGTTGACAGGGACTATATTAATGTTGCTAAAAGCAAACATTTATTTCTAACTGACTGTTATCCTGAAATGAAATACACTGGGAAATATCACCATATAGCTAGCGTAACAGTGACAGAAACTTTAAGGTATAAATACCTTAAAACGTGAGAGTGAAAGAGAGGGAGAGGGAAAAATGACTCCACAAAGGTCACTCCTTTTTTGTAGTCAATAATTGACATTTAAATACACGTTTCAAACGTCACTGATAAAATTACGCAAGATAATGGAGAGCGAGCTGCTTACACTGGCATGCAATTATAACTGTAATGAGATGCAAAAATGCAAATGTCTTTGTGCATGCTCCAACCTCCTTTTGTGGGGTGCCGCGGCGTCTGTGGTGGATGATAGATGCCACGCTGGTGGTGGTAGACAGAATGGTGACATGTGGGAGTGGGAGCAAGCAGAGAACAGAACTGGGGCAAATATGCCACACACCCTCACAAAAGTAAATCCCATAACTGCCTCAGCTAATGCTTCCTTGAATACTCTCCTAATGTATACAGTTAATTAATTGTTACAGATGGGGTAATAAATGGTATATTTACACTAATTTTATATAATTTTATAATGTAGACACCCACTGCCTTTTTCATATATAGTATTGTATGGATGTTAACATGCACATTTATCAGTGTTCAATAAATTATCAAAATAAAAGGCTTCCACTGCGTTTATTTCTTTCTTGGTCTTAGTTTTAATCATTGCTATAATTTGCGCATCTACATGTATAAATACACGACCCCCTTTACTCATGTATATCTTGTATATTGCATCCACGTGAGTCCAAATGCCTCTACCCACTTTTGTAGTTTCACCCTTTGCAGACCTGTCGCCCACCCCTAATACCTCAGGAGGGTGATAAGAATGGGACACAAAACATGCTAGCAGTCATGCTGTTTGTTAGAAGCAATTAATTTCTCTGAGGCCTTCATTCCATTCAGGGTAAGCTTTTGTGCTCTAAATCCCACTATTCTGAGCTTCTCTTGTGCCACGTAGGAGGGTATGAGAGAGAGGAGGATCGGAAAAGAGAGGGAGAGCCCGAGACAGAAGCTTTGGATGACAGATTATCTTGGGCCAGTTAAGCATGTAATTGCTCAAATGAGTTAAAATCCCTTCAAATATCTGTCTCTGCACCTCATCACACCACTTCATACACTCAAATATTTGACAATTGAAGAAGATAAACCTAAAATGGAGTCTTCAACAGCCAGCTGCCGAGACTTTTCTCCAGTTAAAGGAAATTTATTAGTCTCTAGATTTCTGTACATGCTGGAAAACTTGCAGGAAAAAAAGGCCTTCACATATTGACCACCTTTCACTGAACTTTAGGCTCAAGAACTTCTGGGCTGCCTTTAAAAAACATTCATCACCTCATATAAAATAAGGAGATCCAAAAAAAAAAAAAAAAAACAGAGGGGATTGTTACACAGAGCAACACACAGCAGTCATCGGATTCAGATCTGGAGAACGCAAGTCTTCCTCTTGCCAAGCTTTTTTCACGTAGCCACTGTTGCTCCAGACCAGGGCTGATGGATCCATGCCTTAGAGGGAGAGGCTGCAGCATGCCAGACATCTGAATGTCACTGAATGGACACTTATCTTGTGATTTTATTCTGTATCTTTTTATTTAGTAATCAGTTTAATTGCAGACATTTCCTCTGTATCAAATTAAAAGTCTGATATAAAATGTTAATTAGAATGCTGCTACCTATTGTAGTAAATAAATAAAATGTGCACTCTCAATTTCAAATGATCTACTTCTATAGAGCATATTTTGGTCTAAAACAAAGACTGTTTTTGTGTGCATGATGGAAAACTAAATGTGATAAACATGATGGGCTGCAGAAAGATTTTTTGCCAGGTGTATTTGGCCCTTGCCAAATGCCACCCTCAGAGCAGAGAGGGTGTCCTGCATTGCTTCTCTGAATGAATGCTAATGAGGGCGTGTGTGTATGTCTGAATGTTATTCACACCACATCAAACTGGGCCTGCAAAGAGGTGCAAAACTGGGGCTGGCAGCCTCCCAAACCAAAACAACCTGGAAGAATGTCAGACATTACATGTGCCTAGGACACAGTACATGCATGGATTATTGTGGAGAAAAAAATATTGAGCTTATATTAACAGCGGCTCAGCTGTCAAGAAAAGGTAGAGCACTTGACTGGAACACTATTCCTGTTAATGTTTGTGGAAAATGCTTAGCTGTGTCTTCAGGAAAAATCCTTATAGACAGGAATGTGGTAAAAAAAAAATAAATAATAATAATAATTCAGAAGTGGCTTTTTTATTTGGATTTCCATCAAAGAAAACAGGTCTGACATTTTTTTGATGAGCAACTTTTTTCTTATTAATATAATTTGACCCAATTTTAGAGAAATTACACTCCAAAACGTGCTGTAGTGAGTTTCCAGCACTGCAAGAACTTCTTTGATTTCTGCAAAATGTAATTCCACAGTCTTTTAAAATTTAATAAACCACATAAGAAATATATATATACGTGTATACATTAAACATAAAGACACAGAGAACAAAACTTTAACTTCTTTACTATGCACAAGGAGGTATAAAACAAAATTGATTTGCAAACCAATTACAATCATTTTGAGTGGACTACTTTGCTAAGGTGAGACGTTTTCTGGATTGGCTTCACATTTGCTGACAGCTGATGGGCAGACAAGGTCAGTGGATGTACAAGCTCTCATTTAAAACATAGACATGAGAGCAGAACCGGGGTTAGTCGGGTCTATCAGAGCTGTCAATCAATTAATGACAATTATTGAGCAAGGACGCCCGTGGGAGGTGAGCAAGGGAATGAGAATGACCATGGGGGAACAACATGGGGAACGTTACGAATTATGGAGATTGGAAAATAATGACTCAAACTGAATGATATTACCAGCCCACACATGCAGATCACTTACTTCCCAGCATGTGTAAAGTGTGTCAAGTGAGTACCGTAACAGGGATTTGGACCATGATTGACTGATCAGAGTCCCCCAAAACAGAAGACATTCAGTAACTTATGAGAATTCCAATAAAATATCAATGATTTTTATTAGCCAAATAAATTATACGGGTTGTCAAATGAGCCATAAATTATTTCATTAGGAAAGATTTGAGTGGTGAGTGTGGATGGTGGAGTTTTCACCTTATGTTTAGAAACTTAACATTCCTCTAAATAAAAAAAAAAACTCGCCCACGCTGTCCCACACTGAGGAGATGCTGGTGCTCCTGCTTTCCTCAGACAAATGAATACAGGACAGAGTCATGCTCAGCTTAAACTAGGAGAGTATAGGGAGAGAGAAAAAGGAGGGAGGGAAAGTGTTTTGAAATTCTCCAGCTGGCAGGCTTTAATTTTCCACCATTCTAATTAAAATGCAAATTAAATTTATAATTAGCAACCACAGTATCCGAGAAACCACCTTGTGTGCAGCCCAAACATATGGGGCAACCAGCGGTGGGCAGCACTGTCTCTAGGAGACAACAGAGGTGGGTGGCAGGACTGGGGAGTGTTTGTGGAGAATGGAGCTGCTGATCGCGGGCCGGGCTGCTGACATGGGAGCAGCTCTGTGCTCTGACCCGCTCCTCTCAGCTGGGAGTCCTCTGCGCTCCCCAGACCTGGTGACGAAGGCGACCAGTTTACTCTGCTGTCACTGCCCATGTCACAGGTCATTGCATGTGTCACCTCAGCCAGGCACAAGTGCAGCGACCGGCACCGCTGGGGTCAGCTCCTTCAGATCGAAAGGTTTCTGACCAAAATTAACCTTTGCTGACTCTCAGATAATTAATTTTTCATTGATGGCAATTCTTTGTAAACACAACTCCCCAACACCTCTTCATCCTGCACGTTTTTTTCTGCTGTACCTTCACATGAGACAGCTATTTTTGTAACTAAAATGAAAGACCGTTTTACTAAAATTAACAGCCAATTAACAGAAATCCAAAGTAACATGAAACAAAAATCTTCATGTTCACCTGCACTGGAAATAACTGGTTCATTACCTTGAAGCAAAGAGATTTTCTGGAGAATTATCAAGAAATGATATGATGTAGAGGTGCAACAGTTCATTAATTAATCACTAGGTTATCAACAAAAATTAATCAGGTTGTTATTTTTAATAAAATGGGACAATATTTTCTGATTTCAGCTTCTTAACTTTTCTTTTCTGCTTTTTCTCTCCACTTTGACTGTAAGTTGAACATGTTTTGGTTGTGGACCAAACAATACGGTGCCTCATCTTGGGAATTGAGGAAGTACAAAGTGACAAATTTCACCATTTTTTTTACACCAAACGACTGATCAAGAAATCAATCATCAGATTAATCAACAAAATAATCATTGGTTTTTGCCTAGAATGATGACAGACACTGTATTTGACCACCTTTTGTTGTCCGATCAAGTTAAAGCCAGGTCACAGTGGGTCATTGAAATGCATTCTCCGAAGTGCAGGGCTTTTCCACTGACACTGCTGAAACTGCACCATCAATCATCCATCAGTTGTCAAACCCTGAAGCTAAGGTCAGAACAAATCCATGTCAAAAGAAAAGGCCACATCTTACCATGCACTTTCACTCAGCTGGACAGTCTGCCGGTGACACTGTGTCAAGAGACTGCGATCCTACTTTATAGTCCTTCTCTGTGTCTGACTTAGTCGATGAGAAGGTCTCGTATGACCTCTTCAACACCCTCAGCCCTTGTCACCTGAGGTGGACCACCAACTTCCATTACGCAGTTAAGTGTCTTGACTACAAGACAGACTTATCTAGGAAGCTGTCAGGTGAGTTAACTCGCAAAGCTTTAGGTAGACAATTGGACGTGGCCTTGTGTCACAACTGACACCATTTCCTCTTACATGCTGCTCTCTGAATGACACTCGTTGCTGTGCAGAGTCAAGCATTAACACACTGTCATCAGTAATCACATGCAGGAGGAATGCATCAATACAAAAGGAGAACTGTTCATATCAAAGGCCTCGAAACCACATTTAATTACTTGTGGAATTTTAGCTTCTCCATCACTGCATTGTGGAAGGCTAAGAATACACCAATTTGGGCCATTCCATTTAACGAACCCAAATATTGGAATGTTGCATCTTCCTGTGTGTGACTAAGCTGGCAACTTGGACACAAAAGAGACCTTTCTGTGTGCATTTGAAGATATCCAAACTGCAGTGGTGGACAAAAAAGTCAAAATGATATATGGCTTAACCAAATTGACAGCCACTGTTAGACAAAACATGGTTTCTAAATATAATCCTTCATTGTTCCCTCCTCTCTTAGAAATGTTCTTGCTAGCTGTTTAGTTGTGCCACCTGTTGCCTTGTTAATCATGCTGAGAAGATACTCATAAATCATAACATTCTTCAATTAATCAAGCTGTCAGCTTCTAGGTGAGAGGTCGTGCATGGAAGAGACAGAGGTCATCGCTGTGGTGTGAAAGTGCCGTGGTTGTGTGGCATCTCTTATTCTTGGGAAGTGTCAGTCGAGGAGCCAGTGGAACAAAGGAGAAATCAAAGTCCAAGGGACACGAGAAAGGGAGGTGGGGGAGATGGTGGGGGCAACCACACCAGAGCCAGAGAAAAGAACCAGGGTGCAAAGCATAAAGCCAGTCAAATTGACCTGTCATTACATCAAGAGAGCCATGCCAAGCCGCTACATTATCACACTCACCATACCCTTTTAGATGACAGAGTTCCTGCAACTTACCAGGTTCCTGCAGCACTCTATTTGCATAATTAACAAGTCATTCATGTGTCATTCATTTGATTTCTATTCATTTGTAGGAGACTTTAGATTAAATAGCATGCTTTGCATCTGGTAATTTCAAATGAATGTCACAAGATTATTACTGAAAAAACACAAATTAAGTCTATTACCATTGCCACCTGCCAGAAAAAGGATAAAGAAATACCTCAAGTCATAAGCACAACACATTGCATTGCATTGTGGTTATTGGTGTGCCAGACTTTTGCATCTTTAGAAATGGTTCGGGTTGACACAGTTGTAGGAAAGCAGGTTGAACAATAGTGACTTTGAGTGGAGCTGGAAGTAGATTTACAAATACCCAAAGGTAGAACTGCACCTTAATTTGTTTCAGTGAAAATTGGCTTGATATAATATGGTACAAAGACACAATCTGATTTACTTTACTTTACTAAAGCACTCAGATCATATGACTTAAGAAAAAATGTGAAAATCACAATTTAAACACATGTTATTGTGAATGATGGTAGTATAGTGTAAAATACATAATCTACATATTACTAATAATGCCTTAATATGCTAAGACATTTTATTATAATATCTGAATTTAATTTTCAGTTATTTACAGTTACATGAGTTTTATACTTTGTAATAAATAGCATATAGTAATAGCAGATTTTTATTAGTAGTATACTGTACTGTATCTGTATTACTGTAAGAGGATTTACTAACTACTGGTGTTACTAAAATCTGCAGTAATAAATCCAATATTTTCAGTAAAAATTAAGGACAGGATGGATTATATTGGGATGCATCATTTCCCTGCTCAAACATTCCACTTGATATCAGTTAATCTTTAATGTATTTTTTCAACTTTATCAGCTTAATGTAGTCCACCTGAGCACTAAAACATAGAAGTCACACTGAAAATGCACTTTATTCCTATTTTCCTTTCTCCAAGCAACAAGAACAAAATAAAATAATAAAAAAAAGATTAGTATTTAGAAGCATTTTATATTAGAAAAAAAAAAAAAGACATCAGGCCTATTTTTCCTTCTTCATAGTTATTTTTTCATTATTAAATCCTGTTAAATATCAGTCTATTTTGCTAAATGTATAAAATGAAAATCAAGAAACTTGACCTAATTTAACACCTACACACAACTGGTTGTTGTGCACCTGGGCATTGGTTTTTATTTGGCTTAGGGAGTTTTGGAGATACTCCTAATAAAGCTTTTCTCACAGCAGACACAGTCTAAGTTAAATTGTGTCATATTTAACCAACTTCAGATCTAACCCAAGCAAGCCAGGGTTGGTTTGAAAAAAATATACCTAAATTAATCTCAGAATTAACAAATTTTGCACACCTTTGGGAGAAACAAGAGCACCTAGTGAAGTCCATGCAGAAAGGAATCGAACCCAGGACCAGCGTTAACCACCATCCCACCCACAAAAGCAGACAAAGCAGAGGTGTTACTGATCAAATTAATGATGGCTCTGTTCCATTTAATTGCCTCAGGAGGCCATTCCTCAGAACCATCATGCACATTTCTAAGGTCTAGTACTGATATTCCCAAATGGGATGCAGCCATTTTTAATGACACCAATTACACCCGTGTGTTTCTGCCTTAACACGTCAGATTGTCTGCAGTGAAAAATATCTATTACGCCAGATACAACAACTAATAACACCCCGCTTTCATCCCATACAATCATATCTAAATTATGGACAGTTAATGTTAAAAAAAAGAAAAAAAAGAAAAAATAGCAATAACAGTAAAAACTTGAATGCATAAGTGGTAATATCCAAGAACTCAAAATATATGTATGAGAATAGGAGTTTGTGTAAATAGAAAAAGTAGAGACAGCAGATAAAATTGTATTTGCATAATTTCTAACACATTTTTAGCTCCTAAAGCGTCATGATACACAGTTGCTATAGACTTTACAATTGTATAATTTTACTCCACTCATATATTATTACTGAGAAAGCTAAGACAAGCCTTAAAGACAAGTTTGGATCGCAGCGGGTCTAAGGGCCGTAAATAATCAATGCACCCAGTTTATTTGCAGTCTCTCATTTTCACTGTGTAATGGTCCTTTGGTCAGGAAAAATGCATTTGTGTGGATTTATATAGCAAATGGATGGCGATCACTGCAAACTACTGTATGACAATATGTTGCCGAATAAACCTTCCTCATTTCCAGCTCTAGGTGAAAGAACATGGTAAATTTCCTCTGACTGGAAATTATTCTCAGCCCAATTTACCCCATTCATTTAAATAAAAGCGTGCCATTTGAAGATACGTGTCAATCTTTTTCCTGTGCTACACATCTTAAAAGCAAAGTACAAGTACTTTTAACCTAAAACCCTTTAGCGCACGGGGTCGCTCTTTGCTGATAATTACAACATCTGTAATTTCATATCTTAATGTGCTATACATCAAGGCTGAACTTTACCAAGCACGGCGTGTCAATCTGTTCTATGTATTTCCCTTTGCATTAGTGAATTTGAATGACATTTAAGTCTCACAAGTGTTGCTTGTCACTGCCCACTCATCTACCACCTTAGAATTTGCAAGTGATTTTAGTCATTGATTACTAAGTGTTTTGAAGTCTAATGCAAGTGTATCCACGCATTTTTAAAACACCTTTAATGAGTCCATATTACCACTGGAGTCAATCACTCCTCTTTTGTTTAAGTTAAAAAAAAAAAAAAAAAAGAAGAACACTGATTCGGAAGAGCAATGTCTGCATGTACGAACACGATTGTCATTACTTGTGGAAAACCATGAGAGCGCTGCATGTTTACTTAACATGACACTTGATTTTACATGAGCAGAGGTTTATAATTTAAGAGAGAGGAAAAAAAATAAAGGTTATATAGTGTTTTACACATTTAAACTGTCCAGGACATTTATGCACCATTGCCAATAGTGTTTTTTTTAACAGTTTGATTAAATGCTTTAATCAATCACAATCCCAGCCTGTTTATTAATCACTTTATCAAGCAGTTGATGCATTGCTGCTTTTAATGGACTCCATTTATTTTGATTTCTCCTCTCTTCATCTTATCGAAAGGGCTCTCCCAATCTGGACAGATAAAAAGGGGGATGCGAGAGTGGCTGGCTGCAGTGGAAAGAGCTCAGACAACGCAGTCCCTTAACTTCATTACAATCACTCTGCTCGGACTTAACCAATTTATTAGTGGCAATATGTGCCCTGAGCGATGGCTAGGTAAACCACATAGCTTAGCTCAGATAAACAGGCGCCCATTCATTTGTCTCCCCACCTGACACCGTGGTGATGTATGATCCTAATAAGATTAATATCCCTTGAATTTATTCCCTCTTAGTCCCCGCGGGCATCTTTTAATGTTACTCCTCAATGATCTCAGACTGTTTCTAACTTCTATGCTTGAAGAAATGGAAGTAGAAAAATATCAGTTTGGATAAATACCTCAATCTAGACGGGATATGACACGTCAGATCTAAATGATGGCGCTAACAACCATTTATTGCACAGAGCCAAGGCGGCATATTCTTGCACTTGAACTATGAATGAGCATTCTTCCCTCATGTGAAGGGGCTGAAAACAAATTTCGAAAACAGAAGCTTCTCTCACAATTGGATTTCAAGTTTCTGTTGTATTCAATAACGCATTAAAGTAGTCATTGAACTTGTCATGTTCTGGTCAGAAATGACCACAATTAGCAAACAATCCATCTCCTTTTAAGCCCCCTCCCAACCAACCCCACCATCACCCAACTAGCACAGAAACTGGTTTGGATTCACGAAGAGACTTTCTGTCTCATCCATATTTCCCCCTGTCTGCCCTTCAGCTTCTCCTCTTCTCTCCATTGTGCGCTAAAAAGCTATTGTCTGCATCATCTGAAACTCTGTTCACTATTACGAGGTAGCAGTGAAAAACATGAGAGTGCACAGGTTTGGAACACTGAATAGAAAATTGTACTTAAGTGGTCTTCTCTTGCCCATCACCTCTAGCCTCTACCCTCCTCCACATGAGAAGGGCTGCTGGGGTGGGCTGGAAGGGGAAGCCAGCAGGGCAATAGCAAACTTGAAAGCAGCCAACATTTGCAGCACTCTTGAAAAACAAGCATTTCACACCTGAAGCCTTTCATGCAGGGCCTCGAAGCATCCCCTTCAAGGCATTTAATTGGCTATTGCTTCAGAGCTCGTTCAACGCACCCATTATGGTGAGGCGACAAGCAGCCAAGTATGTCGAATGAAAAGGGTCCTTCTCCCAGATGGGCCTAGTGGTATTAAAAACTGCCCGATCACTTCTTGCTGTTGACTGGCAGAGGTAATTCAGATGTATGCATGTCTACAAACACTTACAATCAAAAGAGTGTGCCGGATAAGATAGAGAAAAAAGACTTGATTTCTTAAAAATGCATTCATCTGTCCCACGTCGTGATACTAATGTACACATGGCATAAAGTCTGGTGCATGGACAGCTACTGTAATAACTGACACTCAACTGCTGCAATCCTGTTTATCACTGATGACATTTGAACAAGCTGTGAAACATTTCCTTGGTTATTGTCAACTGATAAAAACATAAAAATACCCTGCGGCATGCCTCCACACATCAGACACTTTGATCACTTACAGTTTTTGAAATGGAGACATTTGTGGCTTCTCTCAACATATATTTCATGCTTTAATCTCAGCCCTGGGATGTAAGGCTCTAGGATATGATGTTCCACTTTTGTTTGGCAGTTCTACCTTAAAGATATGGTCTTTTTCCTTCTCCGTGCCATCTGCCATCTGAAGTTTCACCCATATCAGCCCGAGGCATTGGAGCCCTCATTGGCAATATTTTTGAGGGCACCCTGACTCCCCATGGATGGACTGCCTTGGGGGAACCAGATAAAGTAGGTGTTTAGTCTCTGGGCTGCTGATGAGGAAGGAATTGGCTTTGAGCTGGGTTGGGACTCATGGGAAATCTGGCGTGCAAACTAATTACGTTGTGCTGCCAAACTGCCTGTGATTACAAAATGGAGAGGCGGCGAAGGTGGAGCTTAGACATTATCAATTGCCCTACTATTTCTTTTTAAAAGAAAACAGCTAAAGCTAATGAGATTATTTAACAGGATGGTCTTTTTGTTGAATCACAAATTGTCTTATTTTAATGCATAGCAAGTCTAAAAAAAAAAAGTGGACGAGTAAAAAGTAAAGATGCCCACCAGTAAATATATAAATAATAAATAGGAAATAATAGGAAAAAAATAAAAGATCAAAAAATCTGAATTGACCAAATTAAAAGTTGTTTCCTTATGAAAAATGTGAATTCTCAGGATGGTTCAGTAACAGCAAATATCTAATTACTTCTTTCATGTTTCCCCACCTGCCTGTCACACTTTGGGAGAAAGCCACTTAAAAACAGGTTAGTTCACAAATTATCTGCTATATTTGTATTAACGCCTCAGCTGGTGGCACAGACAGCCCCTGAAGATACGCACCACACAAATCATTAAAGGTACAATGGGCTACTACAGTTCACTTCCCTCATCAAGAACCAAATGAAAATTTAAGGAACATTACCTGAATATTTGTATACTAAACCCACTGATTAATACATTTTACTCAGCCTTAATTGTTTAAAGCTTGTGATGACAGAAAAATAAATAAATAAATAAATATATATACACACACACACACACATATATATATATATATATATATATACACATATACATACAAAGAGAGAGAGAGAGAGAGAGAGAGAGAGAGAGAGAGAGAGAGAGAGAGAGAGAGAGAGAGAGAGAGAGAGAG